>VZSC01006312.1:224586-237292 GCA_013398225.1 Steatornis caripensis | reverse complement strand
AATAAAAAAAAAAAAAAAAAAGAGGAATGATTTTAAATTTCACATTTAATAATGCTTTGAAAAATCTCACTTGTATTGTAGGCCATCTCCATTAACGTAAAAGTCAAAACTAATTTCTTTTTTTGTTAGCGCACACACCTTTGTGCATTAACAAGCGGCATGGCAAGACAATTATAATGTACTTCCAAGGATCTGCAGTAAAGATAAAGAAATTTCTGTGTAAATTCCTAGATTAATCTGTTTTCATTTCACGGAATAAAAAGGAGCAAAACCATCCCAATATAATTGAGGTGAGTTTTCAGTACCTTTTGTATTTTATAGAAATTGCCGTTTTCCAGGAAAAAAACCAAACCGAAACCAAACAACTTTTCACATGCTGGAACTTGTTAAAACAACATCTTCAACAACGAAAACACTCGATTGGAAATACTTTCATAAATAAGTGTACACAGGTGTGATGCTGAACATAAGGGGCCCATCTGTTGAGAAAAACTGGAGTGATTTTTATATAGTTGCACTAGGAGCAACTTCACTTTAAACAAAAAGAGTTTAGAGATTTTTTTGGGATAATGCTGAATCTAAGGCCAGGTGGCTGAGCTTTGTTTTAGAAACACGAGAAGTAGAAGCTTCTACTGTAAAGAACAGCATGGTGTCTCAGAGGAGAAGAGACCCAACAAGAACAGACTAAACTTGAGGACACAGAAGCTGAGCTCCTCTTACCTGCTACCAAGCAGAGGTATTCAGAGACGTTGAAAGGACCTGCATCCACAAGAAATTAGAAGCAACGCTGGGGTATTTTAAAATCATGCCGGCTTGATAGTCCATATTTAAAGGAAATGCTGAGAAATTGCAGCAGGCCCTGGCAACCATCGGGCTACACAGAACAACAGTAGGTAAAAGTCAGCATATGTAACAGAAAAGTAACACACACAGAAGACAAACCATGAGTATATCTCTCTGAGGGCTCTAAACAGTTTCTGCCCAGTGCATTGCCACTGACTGCCCCCTGGTAACTCCTAGTCAAAAAAAAGAAAAAGTAATTCCAGGACAAAGACTGGAGTAGAAACTACAATAGGAAATATCACAATGAAGAAATATTCATATGCCACACTCAACCATTTGACCTGTACTACGCATCTTTGCCATTTCTGACCCATCTCTCAGTATTGACTGTTTTCAGCATGACAAGCAGGGAAGCCTGGCAGACTTCACTATTTCCTTTCTACTCGAAAAAGGCTTCCAAGTAAAAGAGTATTTCCCGTAGTTTCCTGTTGACCGTGTTTTCTCCCGCCTCCCGTAGCTCTGCGGTCACAATTTCCAATGCTTATGCACAGATCTGTAAAACTCAGCTTTTCTAGACATCAATAAATCCCCAATTCTCTCAGCCCAGGCATCACAGGGAATGGGGGTGGTGAACTGACCCTTTCCACCTGCCAAAGCCTCCGTGGCAGGCACGGCAGAGAAGGAAGGAAGAAAAGCAGGGAATCGATAGCCAGCCCCAAACTTCATCCCTGTGCTGGAGCGCTATGTAGCTACTAATGCATGGTGTGCACACAGGTGTGTTTCCTACTTCCCCCAAATCCTTAAAATGGACATCATAGGTGAAGAGCATTAACTAAGTGTTAAGATAACTCTCCCATCCTTAGCAATCTCAAATGGCTCACTCTTCTCTGGCCCACCAAGGAACTGCTGACCTTTTGACTGTGGTCCTGCCTCTTTTCAAAGGGTGCAGCAACAGAGGGGAGGATTAGATAAGTGGCACTCTCTACAGGTTCCTAAATAACTCTAACCTTCACTTTGAGGTCTGAAATTGCTCTCCTTTTCACAACGGCATTTCTCCCACAAATGGGGCAGGGGGAAACAAACCAGAAGAACAGGTCCTTTGCTTGTTCATAAAGTAATTAATCAATAACGCCACCAGAAACCTGTGGTGGAACTTCACAGGCATTAAAGCAGCAATACAGAAGTTGATTTAATCGCCAGTAGCTTTGAACAGAGCAAACTAACAGACAAAGCTGTCTACAGCTAACATGTCAAAGCTTTCAGGTTCTTGCTTGACCAGGCCCAGCACTTGCAACACTATTTTTAAAACACTCACTACCTCAAACAGGCACACGTGCCCAAGGCAACATCCCTGTCTCGAGAAAGTCACTGCTGCATTTTGAAAGAGAGGTAAAACATGTTTTACCTCTTGCCAGGTTAAGCCACAGAGTCAACCATCTCACCAGGTCGTGTTTTGTCAAATAAATTTTTTCCTCCTACCACAGCCAAACCGTCCCATGCCCACGCCACTCTGCGATGATCCACAGGGCGTGCTGTCATACACTGGCTAGGCAACACAAGCTATAGCAATAGGCAGGTTCACCTTTTGTGGTCCTCCACCACTGTGAGATACGAACCAAACTATAACCAACATTTCCCAGACTTCGGAAAGCTTAGTAGCATTCATTGCACTTTTCTTATACTCATGAGGAAACATCTCTACCGGCCCTCCTCACCTGTTTCTTGGTTCCAGTGATTCCCTCTCGCAGCAGCTTCACAGAACAAGGTGTCAAGACTGAAGCTGCGGGAACACCAGAAACCACAAAAAAGACGACTTTCTTCGTTTCCATGTTCTGCGGAAACTGCTCATTCAGAGAACGGAGGGATCAAGAGAAGCAAAAAGCTACCACGTGTCTCAGAGCCCAGCAGTTCCGTTGTTGTGAACCAGCTGGGAACCAGGTGACCCAGGGTCTTGTTCTCAGCTCCTCCATTTTGGGAAGCACTCCGTATTAACAGCTGCCTCATACAAAAGGCAGGTAAAGGACATGCTTGTCCATTCCTCTCCCTTCTGATGAGGAACAACCGAGATATTACACTTCTGTGCAATACAGGGCCACAAGCACCTTGCGCTGCTCTCCACAGGGCAACTGCGCTGTAACATGCTAAAAGTTTGGTTTCAATGTTTTGAGCGCTGACAAAAAAAAAATAATACCATGTTTTTAAATGCTTGCCAATAAAACCATAAAACATTTTAAGTCATCTTAACACACTGGTAAATTGTATTGTTCTCTCCCTTATTTGTGCTGAAACATTCAATTTTACTCCTTTTCATTTGTATGCCATCAAAATGTTTAAAATAGAAAACGCATGTTTTAGGAAACGGTGCATACCAGGTACCACCCACTCTACTCTCAGAAAGCATTTGCAACTGTAGCTTATGTGTTATTATTTCTTGCACGTTCCAGTTATACAATTGAAGTACTTTGTGTCTGTTGTGGGTTTTTTTAAGCATGCTAAGGCACAAGAAGAATGATCTTTTAAGCTCCCTCCTTGAGCTGCATGGCTCCGTAACCAGTTCCGTGAAGTGCCCTCATGCTTGGCGGGTCAGCATCACCAGCAGCCTGGCCAGGGCTAATTTTTCTCCTCATGTATCGGCCTACAAAGCACCTACAGCAGTAACGATGTGCACGTTTGCCTTCTGGTACCGCATCTCATTGAGATACCCTGTCCATAGATTTTCCACTGGCCAATACCCAATTAAGCTGGGTAGCTGAATCTTCTTTTCCTGAGTGGGAATGTAAAGGACAGATTGGGTCCCCTGAAGTCCCTTTTTTTGCCCTTCAATACCACCACATTTATTGTTCCGCTTCTGGAAAACCTCCATGCTCTTGCAGATGTAAACTCACTCATTTCTCCCAACAATCCAATGTAATGCCAGTGAGATTTCCCATGTTATCCACCAGTACTTGATAGCAAAAAGTCACATATCTGGCCCAGAAGACTTTTGGTGAGGGAGAAAAGACAAGGAAAATTACATGGAAAGAAGGAAAATGAAATGCTTTTCCATTCAACCCACAGCACTTTGAGAAGCCTCTTGCTTCAAGTCTCTCATTAGCTGCGCAATCACACAAAGGCCAGCAAGACAGACACCTGTGTGCCCTGAGCAAAAGCACCCTCAGAGATCTCCCCACCTCAAACCGATCTTTATTTTATTCTCAAGAATCCAGGGTCGCTAACATGGGTAATCCAAGAACCTCGGTGAAGTACTNAATCACACAAAGGCCAGCAAGACAGACACCTGTGTGCCCTGAGCAAAAGCACCCTCAGAGATCTCCCCACCTCAAACCGATCTTTATTTTATTCTCAAGAATCCAGGGTCGCTAACATGGGTAATCCAAGAACCTCAGTGAAGTACTTTATTAAACGTCATTCCCCAGCTTTAAAGGGGAAAAAAAAAATCTTTTCGCTTAGCACTGCATGGATGACCCATGGGACACGTGTACACGGTAGGGAACTGTCTGCATGCACTGGTGGTATTTCTTCCTGGCAAACACCGGCATCAATGACATTTGACTATTACGGAGTGGAAAAAACCCAGAGGAGATGAGGGAGGTATCGTGGAAGACAAATGCCGGAACACCCAAGGGGAGGGTGGAAAGTTGAGGCAGGGGAGGTACGAACTCTTGGCCTGTGTTACGCATTTCAAGGGGATGTCTTGTCTCTGTTTACCCAGGGACATCTACAGCAGAAGACCCCTTCCAGGTCCTCTGCCACCACGCTGCCTTGCAGCTCATCAACAAAGCATCCCCACCAACTAACACCAGCACACCCAGCCCTTCAACTGCCTGCGACTGCCTGTGCAGAGCGAGCCGCACACAGGCACGGGCAGAGACTTCATAGACCCTCATAACTTCATATAGCCTCTTATTTCAGTATAATATAAGGCATTTATGGACACTTTAAACAGTATGACCAATGCTGATGGTGCTTATAATATCTGAAGCAAGTGTAAGCTGTTTTTAAACAGCTGTTCCTGACTTCAGATCATTAGGACTGACATTTTAAGTGGCAATTAGCATTTTCTACATCTGCTGATGTTAGGTGCAGATGCAATGCTCCTGTTATGTGGTTCAGAAAATAAAAACCTGAAACTGAATGTGATCTGAGTTTTAGACTTTGCACAGAACCAAAAAAAAAAGCTAAACAGCAACTGAGCGGAAAGGATTTTATGGACACAAATGTTTGCAATTTAAAAATTCAAAGAAAACAGATTTTGTTTGGACGTAAACACTCCCCTGCTGCCCTGGAAATACTAACGCAGCAACACTGCACTGAGACATTGGGAAGAAGAGAGTGTTCTTTGAAGTAAAGAAAGAGCAACCACCATCAAAAAAAGGTAAGAGCACTTCTTGAAATATTTCAAGTTTACAAATACGTAAGATATTGTAAACATGTTCCTGCTTTTTAAATCTCAGCTGCCATTTAGCCAATTGTCCAGTAAACTGCCAAACTGCAAAGATACCAACTGGTTTTCACAAGAATTCCCAGGGGAAAAATAACAACAAAAAAAAACCCCACAAATGAAAAAAAAGAGTGCTTGACCCAGGAGATTATACGGATAAAAATGTATGTGCTGTATTGGGCTGGACTAATGCACACTGAACTTAGGGTAAAAGGCAAACTTGAGTGCCAGAACAAGAGGGGAAAAGTAAGATCTAGCTTTATAATTTCCCCAGCCGAGTTTTCAGGGACATAATCTCTTTGCAGAAAGAACTGCCAAAACCACTCCCGTAGACATTATCAATTGTTGCAGTCCCTATTAAGCATATGACCTAAACCAAAGTTCGATAACTTCACCAGGCAACATTTCCACAAACACGTAGGCTGCTAGTGTTGACTCACATCCTTCCCCTCAATAGTTGTAACAGTCTCTGGGCTTTTGGTTTTGATTTTACCATGGGAGTGGACAGAAAGACCTGTTGCCAGCTTCCCTAGCTTCTTGAAAACACATGAAACCTTGCAGGCAGCCAGGGTGTCTCCCACGTGAGCTCCACCCAGGCACACTTAGCCACATCCTAAATTTGTTCATGCTAGACCATACCAACATGGCAGAACTACCCACAGAGGAGTGAAAGGCTCCATCCACGCACAGAGTCTGGTCAGACACCGCCTCATCCCACACCTGGCCCTCAGGGCACGCTTGCTGCATTCACCACATTTTTGTAAAGGAGAAAACAATAGTTGGTGATACGATAGGAGGAAAAGGAAGATGGGAAAGCAATGGTTTAAGCTTAAATTGGAAGTCACAATGAATAACTGACAGGATTTCATCAGAGCTTAGAGGCTGTAATTATGCTCAACTGCAGATGCGACATGTTACCCCACATGCCAAATATTCTGCTGTCATCTTACCTTTAAAGACACATCATTGTACTAGCAAGGCCAGAAGAATAGTAACATCGTCTCACTTTTTCAGATGTTCCAGTTATCTTGAACCTAACTTCTTGCTGCACACAGGTGGATGCTGGAAATCCCATTTATTTGAGTCTACCTTTGCTGAAGCTCAACTCTAAACTCCCAAGCCGTGTCAGCTTGCTCAGAGACATATGTAATTTAGCTTAATCCCTTCCCAAGTTGCAACACATTTTATGCTGCAAGAGTCACACCGCGCTGGTTTTAATTTGCTCTTTGTAGTAACAATGCATATAATTCGAGCACGTGAAAAAGCAAATCGGGGGGGGGGAATGCCGTCTTGCTAGAAATCCCTAAAAATAAACTTACCTGAAATTACTCCCCAAAAGTACATGCTACTCAATTCCAGTCAACTCACAGAAAACTATTTTCCCCTAAGATTCTGGTCCTCCCAAACAAATCAATTCTCACATATTTTACAAGTATTCCCAACTGGAAATTCCATCAGTCTTGGTGAAAAGCTTTGCTGCAACTTCGTACAAATGCCCAAGATTCTTTATTTTGAAAAAAGTGTAAGAAATTGCAGCAACACTGAAAGTATAACATCCCCCCCATGCTAAGTAATAGGCCCTACAGAAATAGCATAAAATCTCAATTCCTGTGTACCACTGATTTCTGCTGCAGGTCATAGAGAAATATGATTCATTTCCACACTAAGCCTCTCACCGACCACATACTCTATCTCTGTGCATCACTTAAAGGGTTATCCTCAATATCCGCTTTCAGACAGCAGGTATCTTCAGCACCTCCGTGCTGCCTGCCATACCTTGGAAATGACAGCAAGCACAGCTTATGATCACTGAAAGAAATCTACTTATATGTCAGCGATAAACAGAGGATATGCAATTCTGCACCACAACACAGCCAGCACAAGGCATCATCAGGAGCTGTAAAGGTAAGATTCACTCGGTGCCAATGACATACGCAAACTCATGCAATAACTAACTGTTGGAATCTGGAGAAGCCCATTGAAGTCCAAAACTTTTAATGAGAAACTTACGGACATTTCATGCAGAAGCTTACAGCGCAGTAATGAGGGCGAAAGTACACGTGCAACAATAAACACCCAACCAAGAATGCGCAAGTACCACAGTGAAATTACTGGGTGGCTCAAAGAGGGTGATGAAAGCCAAGTTTATAAAGAAGGAAAAAAAAAAAGGGGAGGTGGGGCTAAGTCTGACACATCTTACAAACATCGCTGCTAATAATCCTAAAGACAAGTTTCTTTATGAAAGCAAGCCACAATTTTAAAGCAGCCACTGACACTGCAGAGGAAGGCAGAGCCCTGGCAATTGTCTACAGCAGATGCAGAAGACAGGGTGGTCCAACCTGGCACCAGTAGCAACCAGGAAACTGGGAGGTGACAGAGCACCAGGAAGGGCACCAGACTGAATGAAATTGGCTGGAGAGTAACAAACCAACCCAATAAATTCTCGGCACAAAGACTCGGCAAAGAACATTAGGAAGTGTTTCAGACTCCAGCTGGGTATCTTGCACCCAAACAGGACAAGAAAAACAAAACTGTTGCTGCTTTGCTGCTCTGAGTCAGTAGGTTAAGACCTTCACTTGAGCAACTCATCCGTGGGACTGAGAAGACCTGTGTCTGCCCATCCTGCCTTGCTCCACATTCCCCCCTTCCCGTGCCTCTCCCCAAAGCCTGCCACTACTGCAGCACTTCCTCAGGAGAGGCCTGCAGTTGTTCATGTGTAGCAACAACAGTGAAGAAACGCAGCGTGGACCAGCAAGTAACCAAGTTCCGATTTCTTCAGAAAACAGGACAAGGGAAAAATGGCATGAGTGATCTGATTATTGAGCTTAAGCACCTTCACAAAAATGAAAGGCATTTTTATAACTTGTAATTCCATCTGGAAAATGCTCTATATTCTACTGTATTGAATGCAGATAACCTCAGCATTCACTGGAGCAGAGTCCCATTTTGGAGGCCATTAAAATACTGGTATTTCAGTACAGGGGCTATTTCATTTTCAGACAGATCAAGGCCTGAAGACCACACATCGTCGTCTCAGCAACTGGCAAAGATAAATAAGCTGCGACAACTATAGTTACAACGTTATCAAGCCTTTGTGCAAAATACTGAAAGCAAATTTCAAAGGCCAATTTGTTTTCTGCTGATAGTTAAGAGGAATAAAAAAAAAAGAGGCTAAGAACAGCATTTATATATAAAAATTTATTTAGGTGAAGTCACAAACAGTTTAATATCAATTTACAAACACTTCATGTTATGCATACTATTGAAACTATCAAGAAAGGTAAAGGAGAGCAGATAATGGCAGTTTTTTCCTGAAACAACTAAAGGCATACCCTTACCATCATGCGCGTTACTGGATCATAGTATTACCTTGATCATACTCCCTAGTATGCAAGGGAAAAGGAAAAGAAAACAGAATACTGAGATGCAGAATGATTGAACTGTGAACCAGTGAATACGATTTTCATGAGCACCGGACTACAAAGGTCTAGTCCGATGCTCAGGATCTGAAGTATTCTACGAGGATAAAAATCGAAGAATAATTTAGGTCAATTATTATATTTGATCAAGAATTTTGTAAAGTACAATTGCGCTATAACTGATTTCTGGCAATGACAGCAATGGTTAATGCATTTTTCCGAGAAGAATGGAGAGGCAACATTGAGCCTCACAGAATAATTCTGTTGACAACCTGAGTTATTATACCAACTGTTTGATACTGTTTCAAGTCAAATATACATTTACGTTGCAGATATTCTCAATGAAATGGTAAAAGTAACAGCTGTAACAAGACAAGTTATGATTTATTTTTTAAAAAAACAAATATAGTACATAGGTTTTTGAAGTGTCCGGTTGTGATCTGCAAAGATCCAGGATTGCACACAAGTTTGCTCAAATGAGAACGGTTAATCTGCGCATTAAATTGGCTTATACTTTCAAAGTAGTATTTTAGGTCAGGGTTCTCCTCCGGGAGACTGTTCCTGACCTCATTCAACCAATGTTCAATTTATTCACCTTCCTGAATCTTTGCCCTCTTTGGATAGTCTGTGACAAGTGCTGTGCTGCAGGAATTCCTGTTTTCCAGCAAACTGGCTTGCTCTGCAGGTTTGTAGTCCATTGTTACAATTGCTGATTGGGTAAAATGAATTTCCTACGTCTTCTCTAGCACAGCTTGCAACGCAACAGAAGCAGAGGTAAAAGAATGCACTAGAATACCAGAGCTCCACTTAAACACCAACGGAGTCAGGCTGTTGGCACCAATAAGAAATTCTGTATTTAACAAATCTGCAAATATTTAAGATCCAAAGTTAGTCAGTTTTATATATAAACTCACCCACTTAGTCTGACTGCCATCCCAACTGGCCTTCTGTTTTCATGGAGTCTGGAAAAAAAAATTGACAATTGTCTGAAGTTACACATACAGACATAAATTTGCAGGAATGAATCTCAGCTATCCTACATATGGGCCAATTATCACACACAAACTAAAACTAAAACGAGGGTTTCTCACTTTGTTCTTTCTGTGTAAAGCGAAGTTACAGCTCTTCATCGGTGCCTTAGAAAGGACAGCTAGCCTCAAACCCGACACTTCTTTTTACTTGACTTTGTTTTTACTGGTTAACCTTCTGTGGAACTGCAGAACTAGAGATACAGGCACTACATCAAGCTGAAATTTAAGGAGCCTTCAGCTGAAAGGGGAAGTGAAACCCAGTTGGGCTGCCTAATGCTCTCCTTTGAAATTATGAAAACAAAATCAGTTCAAACAATCTGGAACAGGTCTTTGTAAAACACCCCCTCTTCCTCTTGACAGCATGTGCGCAGAGAAGCTTAGGGTCTGGCCAAGTCCATAAAAGACTATTATCTCCCATTTTAATTCTGTGATGCTTTTGCCCAAATGTGAAGTCACGTCCTTTTTCTCTGAAGTAGTTTTACACAACATAATTAGAGCTTGCAAGGAGCTGGGGGGGGTGTGGTGGTGGTGTGGGGGAAACCCACAGGTCACCTCCAGAAGAGCAACATTTCCTTTCTGCTGCCTTGCCAGTGATAAACTCATGCTTTATCCTAGGCCTCATCTACATTTAACAGCTGCTCAAACCATTATTTCAGTTAAGGACACTTTTCTCTTTTAAACAGTTATAAGAGATTATGCGCTACCAATTAAAAACTGCTCTAATAATAGAAAGGCAGTTGAACTCACACCGAACAGTTGCACAACTTGTACTTTTGCTTTTCATTGTGCTCCTAAAGAACATTAAACTGGTATTTTCTAAGTTACTCAGTTAAAACAAACGTGTTTAATTTTTCTTCACACAATTTTAGAGGGGGCGGAGGGGAAAATCAATGCCACTGCTAAAAATCAACTGGGAAATTTCCACGAAACCAAAGCGGATCGAGACCTCCGGTGCCTCAGCAGACAACAGTGCAAAGCTCTGCACTGACAGACCGGCTGCTTGTGGAAGAAGTTACAAGTCTGGTTAACATGACAAGCTGAAGATCCAGTGCCGGATGAGATGAAAGCTGAGCCACTGCCCATCTGGTGCTCATGTAAGATCCGCAGCAAAGCAAGAACTGAGCTGTTGTTCTTGAGAATGGAGAAATCTAAACAGAGGTATCAGAACAAGTTGTGTAAATCTAGAGCATCAACCACAGAAGGCACCAAGGCCTCAAGGCCTGCACTGGGACCTGTTACACTACCCACTGTGTGGTGTTCACTCCCTTTCTTTACTGCACATCAGCCCAGAGAAGTCACTTCTGACAGGTACCCAAATCAGGGCTTGGTGTGACACACCAAACACTTGCACATGCCCTGAAAAAAGGGTCCTCCCTTTCCAGAGCAGGCTAACGGGATCCAACAATTTAGCCACTCTTCTGTGCTGACAATCCCTGGGCAGCACAGCATCTGATGAGCTAGCAAAAACGCTTCAGGAACACAAAGGTTCTTCCTACAGTCCTAAAAAATATTGCTTAAAAATAAATATAGCCGATATAAGAGGATCTCCCTACCATAACTCAGCTGGCATGAAAAATCAACATTTAGCATTCAGGATTTTCTGTGCTTGGGATTTGACAAACTACAGCCACTGGTATGAGAGAAGCAGCACAACCCCCAATACCGGCAGGCAGACCTTTGCACCCATGGAGCTCACTGTCACAGCTCACGCAGTGGAGGGTAGATCTGCCCACATACATCACAGGTTATACCAGTTCAGTGACACTCGATGCCTACAGTGAAAGCAAGACCTTAACAAACAGAAAATCCTCCTCTCTTCCCCTAATCTCACCCACCGTCTTGTCCCACAAAACAGGCCACAACTTGTGGATTAAATTTACTGAGTCCCAAACGATCTTAAATCTCCAAATCAGAGTGAATTTGCAAAGTGCAGCCATTCATATTGAAGTTTATCTTTATTCACGTCAATTTTTCCGGCCTCCCACAAAGCCTGCAAACTACCACATGCTCCCATAGTAACTGCAGAGTCTGTACTCTTTGTCTTACATATGGGTATCTGTATTGCTGAGAAAGTTAAATTTTTAAAGAGAACTCAGAAAAAACCCCACACCATTCTTCTGACCTCTTAATGAAAGCGCAATTATACACCAATGGAGTGAATTAGTGGGATTCCTAATTTCTGGTGGCTGGAGCAATAAATGATACAAACAATTATTTGCTGAGAGCATGCTTTTCTCTCCAGGAATGCCCACACCTCCCACGGCGGCCAGCTGGACTCCCGTGTGGCCCTATGCCTCACCAGCTGACACCGTGACCCTACGGTTAGCGCCATGTAAGGGTCAGCGCCGTGACACGGGAGCTGCTGACCAACTTGAGGACACCCCAACTGCCCCCTTCTCCTCTTTCCCTCTGAGGGGGCACCGTGCCCGGCCAGGGGAGCGGGGAAACGCGCCGCCGCGGTCCGTCACACCTGGCTTTTCTCCTCCTGCTTGGGGCTCTGGGACGGTGGTGGCGGCTGCGGCGGCGACGTGGCCGGCGCCGCCTGCGTCTCGCTCTCAGCACGCGGCTGCCTGCTGACGAGCGACTTGAGGGGCGCCATCCACTTCATCCAGAGGTCAAGGTCGACGTCGCCCCAGGGCAGGGTGGGGTCCTTGGCCGCCCGCCGCCGAAAGTCCTCGTCATAGCTCATCCACGAGGTGCCCCCGTAGGTGGCGTGCAGCTTGCGGATGGTGTCCAGGTACTTGAACATGGCTCCGCAGCGCGCCGGGTGCTTCTCGCACAGCACGCTGGCGTACACCAGGAAGGCCGAGACCCACTGGTCCAGCGTGTCCCCCGGGCGCGGGCCGTGCTCGGGGGCCAGCTCTGTGTGGAGCAAGGAAAAGAGGTCAATGAACTCCCCCCGCCAGATGCGCTCCTTGGTGGCCTTGGCCAGCTGGTAGCCCAGCGGCCGCCGCAGCCCCACGTAGGGGGTGGCCGCCGCCTCCGCCGTCGCCGCCTCGCCCTGCCCCGCTGCCGCGGCCGCCGCCGGGCCT
>VZSC01006312.1:45174-207998 GCA_013398225.1 Steatornis caripensis | reverse complement strand
CCCAGAGAGGTTGTGGAGTCTCCTTCTCTGGAGATATTCAAAACCCGCCTGGATGCATTCCTGTGCAACCTGCTCTAGGCTAACCTGCTTTAGCAGGGGGGTTGGACTAGATGATCTCTAGAGGTCCCTTCCAACCCCTACCATTCTATGATTCTATGATTCAATCTGACGGAGTACTCCAGTGTGTGCTTTACTTTTGTCTGGTGAATACGACTAGTCAAAACACAGTATCGGGTAGGAAGGAAAGCCTTTAGTTATCATTCAGTCCTAGGAATTTTGCTTAGTTTGCATCTCTAAAACTTTTGTATCTGTTTTTTTTTGCAGATTTTTTAAGCTGTATTAGTTCAAAATAATTTCTATTATTTTTTATCTATTCTTATCCTGTAGCAGTAATACGTATCAATGGAAATGTATGCACAGGCTTTCTGGCTGAGTGTCAGCTTTTCGTAAATGTGTACAGACTGGCTATTTCAAGTTACATGTCTATTCCACTCCGCTTGTCAGCAAGGAGTTATTAAATCCCTGGGAGAGTTAAGAGTGTTTTTGAAGGATTTGATGAGCTTCCAGTGCTTGACGCTCGCCACATCGTTGCACTGGAACCAGATGTTGGGTACCACATGTTCGTGTTTTTGGAGCTAAGTAGGTTAGGTACTGTGTCTCTGGCCCGTGAATACAAACACCAGTTTCCCACCCTGAAGCTCTCATCCCTGGGTCATCATCCTCGCAGTTCTGGCCATGGGAACAGCTTGCATCAGCGTCCCAAGTTGTGAAATCAGGGCTGTCTCTTCTGGATCTTCCCATTTGCTCTGTCTGTATCCTGTCAAAGCAAAGACCTTCTGATTTACAGTATTTCTCCATGAGGGCTCTTTGACTTACACTCCAAAAAGGGATTTTTGAGCACTGCACTTAGCGAGGATGCAGAGGAGCGCTCGGTCCCACGCAGAAACTCTCCCCGTGGCTGCTGAGAACCTGCTGGGACATTGGGTAGATCTTGCTTTTGTCTTTTCTCCCCTGTTCGTTTGTGAGTTCCTGTTCCATGCACTTGGACCTTTGCGGGTTGGGCTTGTCTTTTATCCATTTCTAGTTGTCCGTGTTATGTATATCTTCAGTTTTCCTCCATGCCAAACATTAAAAAGGAAGATAATGTGTCTTTTTCTTGCTTTCCTCACCTGAGGTTCATACTCACCAAAAGCTGCTTTAGTGTAGCTGTAGCCTATCATTTAGATTGGCCAAGTCAAACGTTAATGAGTCCTTTTGTTCTCGTAAATGGTTTGTCTCATAAATGGACAAAATGGGTTTCAGCAAAGTATGGAGTGTTATACAGATTTGCTAACAAATGTAATATCCTTTTTTTTTTAATAGTGTGATTAAGATTACTTTGGCACTGCTTCAGAGTTATGCTTCTCCAAAGGGCTGTCTTCCTGGATTTGATTTTTAGTGATGGGACTCTATCTCCACTGAACATCTATAACTGATTTTGTAAGACGAAGGCTAATACAATTTTCCCATTGCTATTTTCAGATTTTATTTGCTTTATCCTTTTGTTTTCTGCCACCGTTGTAATATGGCAAGATGGTTTTTGAGCACTGTCTTTTTTTTTTTCTCTAAAGGGTAATTTCAGTTGAGTTGCACCCTACTGAGAGTAATGTGGTGAGAAACCAGTTGGCAGTGCTCTGTTCAGTTTTCATTTGCCGCTCTCTGTAAAAGTCTAAAAATATTCCTCCTACAGGAAATATTTTTCATTCTGTTATGTCTTTTGCTTCCCATAGGAGGTATTTCTTTTAATTTATTGAATAAACCTTTCTGAATTGTATTCCCATGAGAGTTTATGCACAATACAGTCTTTGGGCAAAACGTCCAAGAGTTCTCACAATCTTCTGTTTTTAGAAGATACGCAATTGTTTCTTTATACAGTGCTGTCAGGCTCTGGGATAAGCCGACACTTAGGTGAAATGGGAGAATTTGAAGCTAAAGAACATGGATTAACATGTCTGCTAGAACTTTGCAAATTTTGTTGTTTTGATCGTACATATCATATTTATCATTCTTCAGTCATAAAGAAATCCCTCTTCTCTTTTCCCTGCCTTCAGTTTTAAAAGGATTCTGGGCAATATTTTGATCTCAATCTCATTACAACAATTTCTTTTGTAAGTGTCTGTGTATATAGGAAGGCTAAATCCTCATAACATCCTGGTTGGAAGTCAACTGTGTTTAGCTGTTAATTTAATGTGGATGACAGGGCAGGCTGTTATTTGGAAGGGGTGATGGGGAAAGAGAGACTGGGATAGATTACATTTTCATGCTCCAAAATAAGACCCTATCTACTCTATCCTAAATTAGAACGGTATGGTTGAGTTTTCTTGTGGCTATTTCATAACATTCCTGCTGACATAATATGGTGTGCCTTTTGCTCGTTGCTTCACTACTGTTTCTCAAGCATGTGTTCGTGTCTCTGCATCTAGTGACAGCTCCTGTTGCAGCGTGCCTTGGGGACACGTCTCGTACGTCTTTAGAAGGTGACAGCCTATTTGCAACCGATACACAAAGTGGACTGCGCCAGAGAGCGGGTACCAGACCGTAGCCAGCTGGGAGAATTAGGCAACCAAATTACAAATTAAACACAATCAGAAGTTCTACTTTTTTCAGGGTTAACGTGCCTTAATTCTGTGTTCGCTAAAGGAATGTGATATAATTGGCAGTCAACATGTATGGAGGGTTTTAAGGCAACTTTTTAGTAGAATAATAGGTAAGATTCACATTGTTAAATTTGCATATTTGAAAAATCTCTGGTACACTGTCCAAAATGCTTCTTGATCCTTTTCTCTGCTTGAGGTCTGAGCACATACCATTTCCACGCTCCGTCAAGGCTCAGATAAGGACCCTTCTGTTTCACAAACCTCTCCTCAACAGAGACAGAGCGAATGTGACAGATGATCATACTTTTCTTTCTTGGAGTGAACTATGTAACAGAGCCTCCCGCATGCTTTTTAGGCCAAATGCAGCTAAAGTACATGATCTCACGTGGACCAGAGGAAAACCAGTTAGATAAGTTAGTGAGTGGTGGAAGGTACATATGCAGTGTGAAGAGCAAGGTGCGTGCACACTGGGTTGTACGAGCAAAAAGGTGACTGGCAGGCCAAGGGAAGCGACTTGGCCCTTGCGAGTCCACATCTTGTGCAAGGGAGATGCTGACATACTGGAGCAAGAGGAGTGGAGGGCCACCAAGACAGCTGGGGGATGAGGAGGCTTAATGCACAAGGAAAGGCTGAGATTTGTTTCAGCCTGCCTGGAGAAGAGTAAGGGGGGGGCTGTAATTCCGCTTTTACTAGCTAGATGGGGGCTAAGGAGAAGATGGAGCTGGGTGTGCTTAGAGTTGCACAATGACAGTCACAAGTTGCAGCAAGACGAATTTTGACTAGATCTAAGGAAAAAAAACCATTCACAGCACGAGTGGTTAGGTATTGAAACAGATTGCCCAGAGAATCTCTGATCTTGGAAAATTTCAACCCTTAACAGGGCAGGGCCCAAAGGAACCCAATCAAACTTTGAATCTGGCCCTGCTTTGAGCAGGAAATTGGACCAGATCATCTCCAGAGCTCCCTTCTGACCTCATTTTTTCTGTGATTCTGTGACTCTTTGAGTATCACATGTTTCCACAGTAGAATTAAAACTCTTACCTCTTCCCTTTGCCTCAATGTACCTTCAACAGAGCAGGAGTCGATTGGTTACTGCAGAAAGTAAGATGCTCTCCAGTGTCAAGGCTGAAGCAGGCTTACAAGAAGAGACATTTCTTTCATTGCATCATTCTCCAAAGTTGTTGCTGTGCTACTAGTCTGTGAGGCATACCGTACCGTTACACTGCAGCTACGCTGCTGGTGTCCCACAAATGCAAAGAAAGCCAGGGTGATTTTTTCTATAGATGTAAATAAAATTTCAGAAAAGCCCCAACCAAACCCTCCTCAAATACAAGTGTTTTGCAGAGACAGCTTGACAATGGTCTAGCAGAACTTGAGCAGAGATTTGGCAGGGAAGTTTCAGTAACTCCTTGCAAGGTGGGTTTCCTGCCAGCTCATTCAGCCAAGCCTGCCTGCATATTCCAGCATTAGGGAGCCCAGGGCTTACGAGGTATCTACCTTCAGGACAACATGCTATCAGGACAGACCTGCTCTGAAGTTGAGCTCTGTCTGCTTTTGTGGGTCATTTCACTTAAGGTTTAAAAATACTGAACATTTGGCAAAACACCGTTATCTTTTCCTGCCCCATTTCATGGTAGTTCAGTGTGCTTGTGACAGGCTGTATGATGCGCTGCCTAAAACACTTCAATTCAATGCCTGTAGTAAAATGGTGGTACAGGAGCATTCCTGTCAATTTAGCTTTTCTAACTTTCATTTTTGTCATCTTCCTGAGTGTATTATAAAAGTAAAAATAATCTGGAAGAGAAAGGGAAGAAGGAGGGAAAAAAATTCAAGAGGTACGCAAGAAGGAAAGGAAAGCTGCTGCCGAGCTTTGAGCTGTGGATTGCATCAGATAGATAGAACACAGAAAAATAGGTGCGGCGGTAGGACGGTTCAGGCTTTGCCTATGTTGTCTTACACAGCAACAGTTTAACCTGATGGTAGTGACCTTACAACTTACGAGCTTAAGGGTACAGTTATATAACTGGGATCAGTCAAAGCTAAACTAAACTGGAATAGGCAGATGGGGCTGCACAGCCTGGAAAAAGCTGGTACTAAATTGGCTTGCTGAACTAAATGCTTCCACACTGCTATTTAAAAGGAGAACAGGACATAATTTGCTGCTCTTTACAATGCAGTGGTGGGCTTTTTTGAGCTTCTGGAGTATGTTGGTCAACATCTGATCTTTTGTGTCTCTTCTCCTTGCTCTTGAGAAATGATTTTGGCAAGTCGGCATTTATCTGGCAGAGGTTTTGTCGAGCAGGTGAGGTATGAACTTAAGCTGCCAGAAGGATCTTGCCCACAGTAACGTGAAGCCTCGATGGCTTGGGGTTGTAACCTTTTGCAGTCTCGGTATGTACTTTTTTCCTTGAATGGACAAGAAGGTAAAAAGAGAAGAAGGGTGACCGTGGATTACAGCTGCGTGGTTCAAATAAAAGGAGATAAGGAAGAGGAGAAGATGAAAACAGCATAAGAAATGGGTAGCAAAGTAAAACGTCATTAGGGCTGGAAAACAGGATTGCCACTGAAGTGCCACCACCGCTGGGAAGAGGAGAGCTTTGACTTCTGCTTGGGCGTCCCTGCCCCGTCTCACTCACGGTGCGACGTCCTGGTTTCTTCCCGGGAGCGCTGCACCCGAGGTACCGTCCTGGGGCTGCTCCACGCTTCGCACTGTGCCTGCCGCGCCACCTGGCCCTCAGAGCAGCTCTCACCTCTGGCACGGTTTGGTAAGGCAAAAGGTCGGTGTTGGGCCAGCGGTGCGTGGTCCTTGCTGGCTGCCATGGTGCGTTGCACTCTGTGAATAGTCCTCACTGTCGTCTCTAGCGATGAGGTTTCCTGAAGCCCCTGACTCACTTTTGAAGGTGAACCTTGAGCTCCTAGATCGTTTAGATAGTTTTTGAAATCTTATTCTAGATCTTTTATATCCTTACATTTTATTATAGTAATTAGAACCTCCTTCCTTTCTTCTTCCATCTCAGAGGAAGTTGTCTGTAATGATGTCTTCCACACAACTGAATACAATTTTTAGCAGTAAAAGGGTGTTATGTCTTGTCCATATGTCTTCTTGAGTTGTTTCTCATTTCAGTAGCACTTTCAAGTTGTCTCTGTAAATATTGTTCATGTTTTGTTTGTGCTAGCTTTATGATGATTACTGTGTGCTTTAACACAACTTGCTATACTATATTTGCCTTCTACTATCATTTGTTATTTTCAGCTTGTGACAGCGTATCTGCTTGTTTTTTAGAAACATGTCTTGAGGCTGTATCAATGCATTATTAAGTCCAAAACGCATGCACTTTATTTTTTTAATTCAGTAGCATCCAGCTTATACGCTCTGATGGTAAATGGAACTTGTGATTGCCGTCAAGTGTGGGATCTGGCATAAGTACCAGACTTGAAAAGAGAAGATCTGCTGTTCTCTGACAACTCCTGTCCCTGTGATAGCTGGCTTGGAGGGGACACTCTGGGAGCTGTGCTGCAGAGTGGTGTTTTTCAAACAGAGCTTCCTCTCTGGGAGACTTTTGAAAACAAAGCTCCCTGATGTTTAGATACGGGGTTTGAGGGCTTGGTTGTTTGGGAATCTCTCTGACATCTGGCTGGAAGCTGGGTATTGTCTTGTTTTCTGTGGAGGAAATGCTTCCTCTATCCCCAGGGCTGCTGAAGGCTGCAGCCCCAGCAGAGCCAGCGAGGTGCCGCTGCAGAAGGAGTGGATGGAGATAAAGGGCCTGATACTGCGTGAGCCATATTGCCTGTGCTCTGCAAACGCCAGCTTTTACATCATGTCTTCTGAATCTGAATGACCGGTGTAGGGAACATTGCTCGTCAGATTGAAGAGTTGTTGCACTCTGGAAATAGAGACGTGGGAACAGCTGTGTAGCGTGGCCGTGCTACAGTTGTGGTGGCCACACAGTCTCTTATGGTCTCAGGTGGCAGGTCACCTTTCCTAAGTGCTTTCAGCTCATGGAGACCCTTCTTCTGGAGCAAGTCCAGCTACTTGGACTTAGCATTCAGCGTGAGATTTAGCCATATGCCTTTTTTTGGAGCTGAAGATAGCTGTCTTAAGATGTTGCTTGAATTGCTGAATTGTTGAAAAGAATGAGAATCCTGCAGTGAATTATTTATTTATGGCATCCTTACAGTTTTTTGAAATACAGTCCTTTGGTTGAGATAAAGGCATTTAATGACTGTATTGCTGTGCTGGAGGGTGACTAGCCATTTAATTAAAATAGGACCAAAGAATTTGTAGGAAAGCAGGAGCTCTCCTTGTGCTGGACCTGACTCAGGCAGATGGAGCAGAAGCCAAGGGGAAAGGAGAAATATTGTTGGCCACATTCAAGGCAAGTCAAAGCAAAGCTGGAAGGGAGCAGTTAGTTGGGATGTTCCCAAGGAGGGTGCAGAAGATTCCTGTGGAAGATAGATAGCAGGGGGAGCTACAGGGGACCTTGCTTGCCGATCCCTCTTGAAAGAAAATCCAAGGCTGGGGGAGCTGAAAGCAGAAAAGCAAAGGGAAGTTTGCTTGGCATGTGCGTTGGAGCCAGCGATGAAGGGCCGGAGGAGCGAGGGAAGGGGTCTCCTTCCAGGCTTGAGGGCTGCAGGTCACAGTGCAGCAGAAGCAGCTGCTGTGCCATTGAGGGCGCAGGACGAGCAGCATGCGAGAGTGTAATGGGGCTTCCTGACACATCCGAAGGTTATGTTTTTGGTTATTTTTGCTACTTTATAACCCAGCGTTTGCAAGCAGAGAGACCGAGAAGCCCTGCAGAGAAGGGCAGGAAAGATCTGAGGAGGAAGGACTGGACGCCTGAAGAGAGATCTGGTGACCACTGAGCACAGATGGAGATGGAACTGGGGCAGCTGTTGTGTTGATGAGCTCAAAGTACCATATATATTTTGGGGTAAGTGGTGGAGTTGCTGAGGCTTGTCTTACTAGGAAAGATTATTTTGGGCAGTGGTGAAGTGCTATGATTTGCTTTGCAAGCCTTAATGAAGCCCGGAACTGAACCCTTGAGGAGGGAAATTGTGAATTGCATCTCTACATTACCACACCTTCTGTGAGGGGTAGTTGCCCAGGAAAGCTGGACTGCAAGTAATTGGTAAGAGGAAGGGGAAGAATTGAGGAGCACAATAAGGGAGAAGGAAACCAGGGATGCTTTGGGATGGTTGGTGTTATGAACTGCAGGGGAATTATTTGGGGTTTGTGACAATATGTTTTGCCTGTAAAAAAATACATGTATAATAAACATATTGGTTCTTTCTTTCTAAACTTGCAAATAATGTTTGATATGTTTTTTTTTTTTGCATGGCGGATATTCTCTGTTTCTGCATCTTTCTCTTCTGTGAAGCATTACCACAGGGAAAAATGTTAGTTCAAACATTTCACAGCAAGCTAAATACATCTGGAGTGCCAGTTACTAGAATTCTGTATGTTACTTATATGAAATTTCAACATATAATGCGCAGAAAAAAGAAAAATCACATAAAATGTACCATTTCTTAGTAACGTACATCTCTCAGTAGTAAGTCGAGGTTTTTGTTGTCTTTGTTCTGTCAGGAAACATCTCCCAGCTATGAGACGTGGTTTCCTGGGGATGAGACACTGCAGAGCAGGGTGGGTGAGGTTCGTAGCGGGTAGAGCTGAGGCTCCTCAGACATGTGTTTGAATGCTCAGTGTGGTGAGTCAGTGGAATATTGCTTTGCATTCCAGCACATCAACTCCACGGTTGCGTATGCCACCACATCAGGGACCGCCATGCTCGATTCAGATGGTGTTAGGTGTCCCTACCAAACTCCCCCAGATGCCTTTTACTGAGGAGCTTCCAGAGCAAGGAGGCGTGTGAGTGATTGTGGGATCAAATAGTTGGAGGTCACTTGCCTCTGGAGAGAAGTGGAGGGTTTCTGCCTTTGCTTCAGAGAGAGGAACTGATGATTTATGCTCAACTGGCACAACATCAATGTGTAGAAAAGGATCTAACATACTGAATTTGGAAGAAATGAAGAATTTTTTTTTTTACTCCATGCTTTGTATTAGGATAACTCTGGAAATGCTCTGTTTCTGGTTTTGCTTTTGTTCTTCCCAGCTTTTTAGGAAATACATAAACCAAAAGAATTGAGGCAGTGCTCAAGACATTTGAGGGAGAAGTTAATTTACTCAGCTTGGAAAAGGATCAGCTGCAGATTTTACTGCAGGGACTAAGAAAGCTTTTGCCCTTGCCTTCTTCCTCCCCTCGCACTATGGATTCGGGCTGCATCCACTCCGTAAGAATATGTTTTATTTACAGTATGCATGGCTTAGAGGCTTCTTAGAGTATGTTTTTACTGCCTCCCGAAGAGTGGGACAGAAGCAGTGGGCAGTCTATCACTTGGTCCTTAGGAGCTGCCTGGGGGTGGCTCACTGAAGCACCAGGAAGGGACAAGGCTTAAAAAATCAGAGCTATAGATGAGCCTGTGGATTTGATGGCTAATCCACACAGAAGCATGGGAAGCATCTGCTGTGAGGCCTAGATCTCTGTGCCACATGGCCCTGCTGAGTAGGGCAGTGGGGCGGAGTGGGAGCTGGCAAGTGCTGCTGGGTGTTTCCCTGATGGGGGGACCAGGATGCAGCATTAGTTATTTCTGGGAACTACACAGCCTACAGAAATTATATTTAGCTGTTAGATAACTGGTTTAAACTGGGATTATGCCCAAATTAGGGATGAGACACTAAAGCTGAGTGATAAGAGTATCTCTTGTTTCCTCCCTGACTGCAGGGGGCTGAGCGACAGAAATGGGCATCCAACAGTGTGAAAATCCGCACAGAATCCAGAGGATTCGTGTGGGCATCCCTGCACCACTGGTGGCCTTGCATTGCAGAGCTGATTTTTACATTGTGTCTTAATACCCTAGTTGTGGGTTAGGACATCGCTGTACAAGATGCCGTATGAACACAAGAGAGACCTTTTTTTTTTCCTCCCAGAAATTTTGCAGAAGAGACTACAGATAGAGACACAGCTGCACCAGGAATTGTACAGAGGCTGTTTTGTGATACTTAGTGGCCGCAGCAAACAAATATTTTGCCCTTGCTAAGTTTTAGAGAAACTTAAGCTATGGGAATAATATGTTAGTAATACAGATATTTAGGGGTAATTTCAAGAATGAGGGGAGAAGGAGTGAAGTTCCCAGTGCGCAAAACTAGGTAACAGAGACCTGACGTGGTGGAATGAATGTAAGTAGTAGCTAAGGATGATGGAGAGGATGGGACTAGTTGGGGGTGGGATCTGTTTAATGTTTGATATAGCAACAGGCTAAGATGCAGTGGAAGGCTACAAAGAAAAAGGTGACATCATCAAAGCCAAACAGTCTTTGCAGAGCATTCTGGATGAATATAAGAAGTAGAGCAGCATTGCGTTGGAAAGGCAAGGAAAGAGAATGCCTCAGCCATTGAGAAGATAGGAGGCTGCACAGGAATTCTGGCTGGGTTTTGTATTGAAAAGGCTGTGTACTGACAATTTGTGTATAAATATAACTTCTTTTAGTTCCTGGCTGGAGGTAGGTGATAGGAGGAATACTGCATATATTGACCTTTGTTGTCTCCCTGCCTCCCTTTCCACAGGCATCAGATTTTCTCCACGTCCTGGAGAGTATGTCTAGATGCATGGTGTAAAGATGTCTGGTCTAAGCTGGGAAGACAGTGTGATGCAGGGCTGCTGCACTGGGTCTGCTCAGGTCACAAAGTAGTGCAGCCACAGTGCCGCTGTGACTAAGCTAAGAAATCTAATAAAAGCTAATAATCTCTTGTGGAGAGGGTGCCAGGTACTGGGAAACTGTAGTAACAATAAATGAAAAATAAATAAATTTAAGTATCAGTGTACTTTCATCTCTACAATTTCTAAGTTTGGTTCATTAGCACTTGCTATACCTTACTGGGGTGTTAGATCATGCTTGTACTGTAAAAGGAGTCTGAGACCCTTTATGAGTGAGATTACCCAGAGATGAAGCATAAAACCAAGTTCAGCTATTGCCCCGGTAGTGATACCTCACCACCCCACTTGTCTCCTGTCCCAACTGGAACCTGGCTGGCTCTCTGACAGCCCCGTGCGTGGGGCAGTGTTAATCCCCTTCCCAAGAGGTGTTTTACGATCTTCTTTCTTGATCCCTGTGAGCAGTGGTGGTGTTACCCTGCCGATCAGCTGAGCACGTTGGTACGGTGCACCTTATGAACCAGTTACCGGACAGCCATGGTAGCTGTGAAGGTGCCACCCACCGTGATGGGTTACCAAATCCCGGTAGCTGGACAAGAGGGAGGCGCTGCCATTTCAGCTGGCAAAGGCAGAGGCATCATCATCAGAAAGGGAGGAGGGTATGTGTGTGGTTTTAAGTACACAAATCTAAACTTTAGGCAGAAACACCTTTTTTTTAAAAAAAAAAAAAAGCGGCAAAAGGACAGCCTTGATGAACAGTCCTGATAGGCTAAGTCATTGCTTTTGTTTGAAAGTTATTTAGTGTATTCCTAAGACCTTTTGCAATGTTTTCTTTGCACGTTAAATGTCTTAGTGGAAAGCTGGTGTCTTGCTGTGAATTATTAACACTTACCTAACAGGTGTTTACATGTGTTTGCCTTGAAACTTAGCTCTGTAACACTATTTGAAAACACCAAGTTTTGGGGCCAGTGCTTTAATAAAGGTGCAGATGAGCGAGGAGAAAGTGGCTGCCGGTTGTTTATACGTAGCAGTTGTGCTGAGCCTCCTCCAGTATTGCTAACCATGCACATCTGAGTTTCTTACCTGTTTGTTATGACACTTAACTACCTCTGAACTGTTACTCTGTCAGCAGCAGTAATTGTAAGCCTCTTCTAAATACCTTCTCTATTATTTCTCTCTGAGAAGGGCAAACCCACCTTCAACCTTACGCAGTACTCTGGAGGTGCTTCATTGCCTGGAGCACCATTCCTGCCCATACCCAGTACTGGACCACAGCAGCCTGTGGAGCACAGACCAGGGCACAGCTTTTGTCTTCTTCAGCACCGGAGCCCCCTGACAAGGAGAGGTGCACACCAAAGCATCATTTTCTTTCATTTGAGTGGGTGTCTTCGTATTCTCTTTTCAAGACTTTTTTGGAGACAGACCGTCAAGCTTTTGCCTTAGTATAGTGGTTAGTAACATCTCACAAGGAAGTTGTTGGATATTATAGCCAAGGTTGCGTGGTACATTTCCTGGTTCTGATTCTGTTGCCCTCCAGAACTGTATCATCCTCCCCAAACCAGAGATTACTTCTGTGGGAACTTGCTTTGATGGGAGACAAACTTGAGTAAAAATCAGTTTTGCAATGGCTGCTTTTTAGTACTGGGGAAAAAAGAGACAAAAAAGTGCAACAGAAACACCATAAGCTGAAGACCCATTCTCCATTTAAGAGGCCACACATCTTACTTGGAAATGCAAGTTCAGGAACGTGCCTTTAATTATTGGTGACCTTGTCACTTGAGAAGATGAATTAATTTGTATCTTTTTCACTGAAAGATGGGTATTTCTGTGTCTTGATTACATCTTTGTATGAGAAGTTGAGAGTGGAACAGGCAACTTCTAAACCAGGGTTCAGTATTTCATCCTTGTTAGGCCACAGGTGGCTTTCACAGAAGTCCTTGCCCTGGTAGTTAGCCATTACCAGGAAGGATCTAATGATTTACCTTTACCTGAACAAACATGTAATAAAAGGACAGCACAAAGGACCAAGTGGCAGATGCAGTGAAGCCTGCCCTGACAGCTCTAAATTTTTTGCGTTGGAGGTAAATACACAGAAATCTTCCCTGTGTGGCAGTTACAGCTCATGAGGCAGTTCCGCACGCCCAGGCTTAGCCACGACAGGGTTGCTCTACAGTACTGCTGGCACTGGCGAGACAGCTGAACGTGCCTGGCTGTCCTAGGGTATGTGCCCTGCTGTCTTGTGGGATGCCTGGGGATCCGCGGGCTCTCCAAAGTGCCTGCATGCACTGCGCATGCTGTTTCACCTATGGGACCTGTTCAAAGCTGGCTTGAAAGTCCCTTCATCGGAGGCAGGTGTGGGTTGAGGTACCCAGTAGGCTGCTCCTCCGCCTCTTTCCCCTGCCCAGCTGAGTTGTAAAGGTGTGCTTCGCGCGGTGTTAAATTCGCCGCCTGGGAGGAGGAGGTGACTGAGCTGTGCTTCTAAAATAGCTTGTTTCGCCGAAAGAGTAGAAGTGATGGAGTTCTGGACATCCAGGAATATGGTAGGTCTGGAATTAGGGAAACAGGAATATGCTCTAAGCATCGAGACATGTAAAAGCACTTTTCACTCTCCCTCTTAAATACATGCAATCCCGTAAATAGGCCAGGAAAAATGATACTCTTCAGTGAATGTTTAACATGTAAGGTTTTAAATCTTTCCCTCATCTTAAGTGACAGTTATCAAGGTTAATCTTAGAGTTAACTAAAACTTGTATTTCATCTTTATTGATGAGTCTTTTTAAACTACTTGAAAAAACACGATTTTCAGTTTTAAAGGCGTGCAGTTGGCTCTCCTTAAAGGCATGTATATCAGCTTTTGGTTGATTTGTGATCCTAGGCTCCAAGCCTGCCCATAGACATAGTAGGAGAGAACTGCTCACATCCAAAATTAATTAATATTTATGGTACCTTTATCTTGCTAGAATGTGCTAGACTTCAAAGTGCCGTGCTTTGCTTGTTTTGCAAAAATGCAAGGCACTAGCCTGTGAGAGAAATATTTCTAGCCAGAAAATCAGAGACTTTCGTAGCCAGTTCTGCTATTTATTTTTTTAAAAAAACTGGCAAGATTGGTGTGGCCAATGAACATGAAGCTTTATCAAGCAGCGTGCTGATTTTAATTGGCATAGTTTCTTTATCAGTGGTGGTCTTATTTAAAACACGTCTTAACGTCTTATGGAATCAATTAAATATTACTTTGCAAATGGTGTGGTATTTCAACAGATGTGTAAACACCATGCTCTTCCTAACAGGAAAAGGTCACAAGTAAGTCAGCTTTAAAATTAGGGCTGGTCATGTAATGCTCACGAAGGAAATACAGTCTTTTATACTGAAATAATAGAGGGTATCGTGGTGCCTATTTTGGGACTGAAGCAATATAATTTTTTGTCAGGAAATCACCACACATGGTCCATTTTTAATACACGTGTTTATTTTAATAAAATTAAAACTAATATTCAATCAAAAAAAGCTTATAGTGCAGTGCTGTCAGTCAGGACTCTGTTGCGGTCTCTGCTTGACGGTATTTATTTCTGTCTGTGACTGAGGTTTGTTTTTTCAGTTAATTTGCCTTCCCGTAGTAGGGAGGACTGTATTTATTAGATCTTACGATGCTTAATCTAACAGGAACACCTGCTGGGAAGCTGTAATACAACGTTGACTGTGCCAGTGAGATAAGGACCCAATTTGTTTTTACTTGACACTGTTTCATATTTACTGTATTTCTTTAAAAAACATTTTGGAAATTTTGGTCTGGTGTGAATATTTGTTTAAGCTGTCCCATCAATCACCACTATGTTTTACTTCCACAGACAATGCCGTGCCTGACTCCAGTATGTCCCCGCACACGTCTCTTGATAATCTTTTGTGTAAGACGCGATCTGCCTCTTCCCAGACTTCCTACATCCACAGGCTTATTTAATTTTGACCCTTCTTTCTCTTCATTGTTCTTCTTTGCTCTTTAGATGACTTAGTACTTCATGCCTTAGACAGATCTTCATAGACTCGTTCATATTGCGAGAGGAGTGAGCAACATTCATTTAGAGAGCATGTTGCTCCTATGACTTAATCCAATATACTGAATGGGAAAGAAATGCCAAATGTGTATGATTATTGGCACATCTTTTATGCTGTTTGCAACCAGTGAATTAACACATGAATACATTTAGAAGACAGTATTTGTGACAAAGTATTTTTAGTCATTTTTGTACGGTGTATGGCATATCTTCGCTTAGATGCCTAACCACACCTTGGAAGCAGACAGTTGACATGTTATTCGTGTTAGAAGTAACATTCAACACGATATGAACTATTTTGTCTTTATATATACACGCAATATTATACTCTGTCCTCTGCTCCCAGGAGAAGGATAAAGACCAGATAAAATTGATATAAAAAGTGTATATTTTATGCATATCCAGAATGAGTCAGTGAACTTAGGATCCGTAGGGCAACACAAATTCATGAGCAGATTTTGTCTCTAAGTGCTGGGCATTCATATTGATGCTATATAATGTGATTTATGTGGATGTATGTTTTTAAGTCTCCCTTGAATTGAAGGGCATCACTCATTTTGATGTTTACGTATAAATATAATTTTGTCTGTATGTGCTGCCATCAGAAACAAAAATGCAGCTGAAAAGACAAGGTTTAAAAGAACTACCCCTATATAACATTGCAAATGTATTTCTTGCACATGCGTATGTTCCCGTATTGTTTCGTGCATGAATGATTTGTGTACGTTTGAAATAAAGGACAAAATGTTTCCCACATTTGGCTTTGGCAGGCCGAATGGTATGTGTGAAAACTGGACAAAAATGAAGGTTCATTATTGGCCTTGTATCTGAGGAAGCTCTAAAGCATAGTATTTTCCTCCAAAGCCCTCTTTAAGCTTGTGTTTAGTAAATTAGCTTCAGATTTTCCTATCCAGTGCCATTCTAGACGAGGAAGAGGAGCTTTGGCTCTCCAAGTACTGACCAGGCAGCTGCGCCACGTGTGCGTGGTGCGTCTTGACATAAGTGCCACTTCCTGACAGGGATGTGCTGGGGAGCTGGTCCCTGTCTGCCAAGATAAAGAAGCCACGTGAATAGGTTGAATCTTGCTTCCCTTGTGTGTAACACTGTTCTTGTCATGTAGAAGTAAAGAGGCCAGGGAGTGGGAGGAGCAGGTCTGGTGCAAACCCAGGTTGTGCCCCTGGGTAAGGACAAGAACCAGCTGGACCCAAGGGCACAGAGATGCTCCTGAACCTGTCGCTGAAGAAGTACTTCACGGAGCTGATTTAGCTGCAGATTTAGAGTGGCTATCTCTTAAATCCTCAGGGTTCTTCTCTTTACTAGGATGAAAGCACCATGTAACTGGTTTTATTATGTGACTTTCACAGGTGCTTTTCATTTTTGCGTGTGATTGTGTATCCACTGCTTGTTCCAGGAACAACGTTAATATGTTTAGAGTTACAGAAAAAAATGTGTAGAGCATCATGCTAGAGAAATTCTGTATGACCATATAATTAATGACTACTTCCCACTTGAGTTTAGAGTCAAACTTATACAAGCAATTTAATCATTAAAAGTTTCCAGTTTTGAATGCTTAGATTTGCAAGTTTTGTGTTCTTGTCAGGTGGCCTCTCATACAGGATTGCATTTAGATCATCTGCCAAAATGCTAAGGCTGAAATACAGGGATGCTTTTTTTTTTTTTTCATAAGCCAGTCCATCCAGGTCAGAATTCTGGGAACGCTCAAAAAATAAAAGTTACTTTGTTAGATTTCTACACATGTGTGGAAATGTGGAGTTGTTGCAGTTGCTTTTTTTTTTGTTGTTGTTTTGTTTGGCTTTGTTAGTGGTGACCTGCAAATGAAATTATAAAAATTCCACCCACTTCAGCACAATCTGTATAAACGTGGGCCTTCAGAAGGCCAGAGCTCTTTCAGTTTTAATCTGAAAAATTTTCAGTCTCCATTCAATGCCTTCTA
The DNA here is from genome assembly GCA_013398225.1 of Steatornis caripensis. Taxonomy (NCBI): domain Eukaryota; kingdom Metazoa; phylum Chordata; class Aves; order Caprimulgiformes; family Steatornithidae; genus Steatornis; species Steatornis caripensis. The sequence goes on along the minus strand of VZSC01006312.1, from coordinate 191,647 downwards.
TATCTTGTTTCCACCCTGCTTCGGATTATTTGGGTCTGCTCCATTCAGATGATTCAAAATGCTTCATGCTTCCCTGGCTAATGATAGTGGTAGGTGAGGTGGCCTCTCCTGTTCCCCGCTCTCATGTTTCCCTGAGGTCCCCTGCTGGCTTTCAGAGCTCAGTGGAATTGGGGCTCGCTTTCTTGGTGAAAATGCATTGACCCATGACTCTTCAAAATAGGTTTCATTTCTTTAGGATAATATAACTCTGGGTTGCAAACAGCCTTCAGGAATAAGGAACAGACTCCCAGAAAAAATGTAGCTAATTTGCAGTGATTTGGGGGCTCTTGGCAAAAGCTTTCGCAAAGCTGTCTTGTCCATTATGGGTAGGTAAACATCCAAATTTGCCTCATGACATTGCTGAAATAAATGTAGCTGCAGACGTGTGCCATGGATATTCAGGCAAGCAAAATTCCCTCTAACCAAAGAAGAGAGATGGATGTCACCGATGTCACCTATAAAATTTATCTGGAAAATACAGACAAAGGTGTGACTAGCACCCATAATTTCGTTAAGAGTAAATCACAGTAAACTAGAAAGAGCTGATGTATTCAGTTGTGTTTTGTCTCAGATGCTTTTGGCATTCTCAAAGTTTGTTACTTAATCTTGTGGGAAAATTTTCCTGGTGCTAAGGATGTCATATGCTGTCTATAGCTGAGTTATAACCCCTTGTCTGCTTCTTGTCTGGGTCTTCAATTATATTTTTATTAGTAGTCCTTTAAATCATGTTTGGGTTTGCAGTCCAGGCAGGTTACCTGAAGTCATTTAATCACTGATTTTAAACATGCACTGAATTAGTAGGCGAGGGATTTTATGTAAAACTTTTTTGATTGTATTTCATAGTTATTTTTCTTGCAAGATTGATTTGTATTGATTGATAGCTGTTTCATATGTTGAGTGTCAATGGCAGTATAATGTTTTCCCTTATTTGTTACTTCTTTTGCTCTTCAGACTGACAAACTGTGTACGTACTCTTGTTATAAATGGTGAATGATGTCTGCAGCATGTGGTCATATTTTACTTGTGGTGATGTCTTCTTGGAATCCAGTTCATGAGGCAGAAAATCAGTGTTAAGAATTGTTTAAATAATACTGAGTTATATATATGAGAAGCACTGAACAGTGCCTAAACCCATGTTTTACGGTTGAAACTAAGGGAATTATCGGACAATCAGTTGAACAACACTTTGTGTGCATTAAAATTATAATTTTCATCTTGATCAGGAGTGTGTGTTGGAACAACTCTATTCATCACCTACCCTCACTGAACTTGGGTTCAGATCCTGGAGCATTCTCGGAGCATGTGAATGGAATTTCTTTCACGTTAAATTAGACTGCAAAATGTGCTAGTGCGTGTTCAGCCTACATCAGGTACGCTGGACATTTGAAAAAGCAATCTGTGCTTTGCGTCTGCAACAAAGGCAATTACTAATTTGTTAGAAATCCTGGACAGTATCTGTAGGTAGGACTATGTAAGTGCCTGAATGGACTGTTCCCGGTTTCCGTTTCTTTTAGATTTTAGAGCTGTATCAGCCTCTTCTGCAAAGTTTTTGTAGCTTTGGAGAAGGAAAAAAAAATCCTTTCATCCAGTCAGTTCCTCAGCCTTTAAATGAACTAGTTCTTGAACTGGGATGAACTGAAGATAATGCTCTTTATTATCAGTAAAATAGCTTGTGGTTGAGCAAACCACTTTGCCAATTTATCCCTTTGATGCATCTTACAGGTCCTTAAGCAGTTTGTTCTCCAGTTCAGTGGTTTAACTTCCTCGTAAACTTCATCAGCAGATGTGTACTGTTTGAATTTGATATCAATTCTTTTAATGTAGTATGAAAATATAAGATTATAGTAAATAAGATTTTCACGTTCTAAAAGTTTGTTGTTTATTCCTTTGGGGAAATTTTCTGGGTGCTAAGGATGTCATACAGGGTCTGTAGCAGAGTTGTAACCACTTGTCTGCTTGTCTAAATAGACGTACTTAGAAATACAATAAGTAAAAACCATAGTTACCCACCTTGTCAGTCACATAGACCTCTATTGTTCAGAATCCTTGGATGCAAACCATATGTGGCCCTCATTATTTCTGCTGTTTCTCATCTTCAGCTATCAACAGTATATTTCCGGAAAGACGTAAGTATGGGTGTTGTTTTGCTGATGTTCTTCCACTATAAAGATGGAATGCAAAAGATGCAAAGAAATTATCAGCTTTTGTGTATTTTCCTCATTCTTGTGCCCTCCCTTCTTCCGCCTGTTTGGCTTTTATTCCAAAACGTTATGACCGCGAGCTTCTCTTCCAGCATGTGGCTAGGAGCACCCTAGACTTAAGATCTTTCAGCAAGTGAACCACTTCTCTGCTTGTACCTGAGTCAGCCGTGAATGAAGCAAGGAAACGGCGGGGATGGGTGGGATGAAAAACCACGCTGTGCTGCCTCCTGGGGTTCAGCTGTGTGAGCATGGGTGTCTTGTATGCTCAGGGTTGCCTGTGTCCCCTGAGTCCTTCTGAGATGGCTGGCATTGGGCTGGGGAGGTCATTGCTCTCTTTCGTGTCCCAAAAATAAAGTGAAGGTGCAGTGCATCTGGGTGCTGCGAAGAAAGAGCTTGGGAAGCCTTAGCCCCCCCGCAAGCATTGTTTCTGTGGCTATGGCTCACTGGTCCGCCCTTAGTGCATTTCTGAAACTGGCCCTGCAGGGTAGCAGGGAGTGCAGGGGGAAGGGTAGGGGGCTCTGTTTTGGGTTCACGACTTAATACTGTGCATAGCAGAGTGTGAGCCCTAGACTGGGGCTGGCCAAGCAGGCAGTACAGATACAACTTCTGTCTAGATGTCCCGTGAGACCACAGCCTATGTGCTCAGGAGGACGCAAGTCAATGAACTCGTCGTTCTTGTGCTTACCTAGCAAGATGTCGCAGTTGTCTGTATATTCAACAACTGAAAATGAAGGAAAAATTTCCCTTCTTGCTTTTGACTGTCTAGGGCCAAGGTAAGCACCAATACTGAAGAATGAAAGAAGGGTTTTCTTTGTTTTAAGTGAGATCTTTGCACAATCTGTGCTTTTGGGTACGAAGGAAAGAGTACTCTTTCTAGTATTTCGTTCTAGATAATGAGTGTACTTGAACAACGTGTAAAGCAGCACAGCCCTTCTGAGTAGGATGTACTGTCAACTCTTGGCTTATTTTCTCATGTAGTTTGGTCCCCAGTTTGGCTACAGCAGCACAATTTCACAGTATGTGCACGGAGTTTTATATCCATTTTCAACAGTTTTTCTTTGGCATATTATGTGCTGTCATTTGATACTACATTTTTATGTTCTTCCCTTCCCCTCCTTCCCTGCCCATGCTGTGGTTTTGGTATCTGTCAAAGTTGCTCCACGGCTGTTTGCACTTATTTACCTTTTTCACAACTCTTGTTCAGTATTGCTTATATTTTCTTCCAGATTGCTGTGTTACGCCTTCAGGCCATTATTCTCTACATTCCCTTCCCAGGGAGGTTGTGGAGGATCAGACCTCGGAGGTCTCCTGGAATTTTCTTTAGCAGAGTCCAAGGTCATGAGTCTGAATGCATTGTTTGAATATTCATCCAGCAAGACCTTTGGATATGCAGGGACTGAACTCAGCTGAGCGCTGCTGCTTGCAGTCGTGAACAGTCTTTGTTTATTTAACCCAGGCTGTACTTTAAAGAGGTTTTGGTTACAGGCATATTTGGAAACCTATATAGATCACAGCGGCACTGACGTCCTTATATTGTCTCTGAGTATGTTTATTGCCACTGAGCGAAAAGTGAGGCTCTGTTCTTTTCACATAGTTATATAATGGAAAAGTTATTCTAATGGCATTTAGATCTTTTTATTTGGGGAGATTTTGAATGAAGTTACACAAGGTCAACATTTCAGAAAAAAGTGAGGCTACATTTTATAGCTGAGGGAGTAAGACACATGCATTACCAGTTCTGGTAGAATTTAAGTTTAGATAAAAACATTTGTAGTTCTTTTGATTTCAGGAGGAGCTCTCTCCCACATGTGCTGGGCTAAAAACTGTTCTCCAGATTCTGCCGTTAGAGAACTCCAGGACTTGCGAGCGTGTGAATTTTGCCAAACTGCAGACAAGTGATTCTGATAACGCTGCGGGCGGTTTCCCTGTGGCTATTTCAATCCTTGTGACAGAAATGAAAATGGTAAAAATCACATGTGTTTCCACTTAAATTTCTTCTGGGATGATATGAACAGTTATAAAAGCTAGTTCACAAATATTCACGGGGAAGGCGAACTAGAAACAATAAAACACCGGAGTAGAGGACTGGAGGCACAGGGTTAGGATAGCTTCATCCTAAACCCAGCCCCTGGAGAGACCCTGGTGTGGAAGGTGGGACCATCTAGCAGGAGGCAGGGAGGTGGGTTTTGGATATCCCCAGGGAGATTTATTGCAGGATGTATTGGGAACGGTGATTCTAACTTTCATGCATACTGAAAGGTTGTTTCATTAAAAACTATACCTAAATGGAAGAAACCTGCCAGATCTGCAGTGTTCAGCACTGCAGTCTTTCAGGGGGTTTATAGAGGTAGGTGCTTGGAGCAAGCTTGGTGCATGTCTGTAGGTCTCTGGGGTGCAGGGTCTCTGGGTGTAAACCTGGGGTGCTTTGGGACATCAGACAAAGAAACAGGGTTTTGCATCTCAATGGTGATCATGTTGTCTCTCCAGCTTGCTGGGATGGAGAAGTCCCCATCCCAGCTCCTCATGGGTGGCTCCCACCAGGGTGACACTGCTTCAGGCGGCTGGCAGAGCCGCTTCTGGGACCCACATTTTGTTAAGTCTCGGTCGGCCAGGTTAGACTCTAGTACTGTGCTCTCTTAACGTGGTTATTTCTGCTGAAAAGGTGTCGGAATACTCCTGGGAGCAGCCAAGCCAGCAGTCCAGGGTAGGCGTTAATCTCCAGTGATGGGGAGATGACAGGGAGCCGGGGCAGGCCAGGGGCCATAACATTTGCAGTCAGCACAGCTGGCATTCTGCGACACGCAGCCAAATACCTCAGCGTCAGGAAGGCATTTAATACCCACTGTGCTGTTATTTCTCATTATACTTAACAAATATGTTACCTTTAAGTCATACTGTGAGAAATTCTTGCACTAGAGATAAAACTCATATTATTGCTGTTCAGTTTTGCAGTACCCATCAATTCTGCATGGGTTATAAAATCACTCTGCAGTAGGAATAGTTGCAATATAATTGTAGGCTCCACTGCAGCCATTTGAAACATTTTGAATGGTTATGGCAAAAAGTATTAAGAAATGCAGTATTTGGACATCGCTAGAAGTTAGTGCATGCTGCCCCAGAAGCTCTGCGCTAGTCAGACCACGTGCAGTGGAGTTGGTCATTCTGGCTCTGGCTGTGGCTAATGCTCAGTGCTGTAGAAGAAAAAATTCATCATGCAAGTGTGCACGCCTGTGTGAATACAATTGCAAAAGGAATTAATATGCAGTAACTTCAAAGAGCACTCTGCAGCAAGCATGTTTCAGCCCATGGAGTCTTTTGTCCCAAGATATTTGTCTGTGTTGCCTTACAGGGCACAGTTTGTCTTTTTCGGAGTATACAGTATAAATGATGCAACCCCAATTTCAGATACTCGGCTAGCCGTGACACACAGCCCTGGGAAACGCTCGTTATTCTTTGGCTTCACTCTTCTTTTTACTTCTTATTTATTCAAACGGATTACATTCCCATTTGGATGGGATTTGCTGTGGTTTGAAAGTATTGCTGCAGTTTGTCCTGTGAAAATGAGTGTAGTATTTAGCTGAGAGAGGTCTGTTTCATGACCTGAAACATCTTGGACAGAGCACACAAGAGTGTCATCATTTTTATCTGTTTAGATTTCCTGTCGTGTAAAGACATGAGGCACGTTTGGGGACTTCGCATGAACTTATCGCTCCTCTTCAATGGGGAGAACACTGAATTTGGGGTTTTCTTCATCGTTTTTCTAGGGAACAGATGTGTTTTTTCCTCCCTCGCTGTTGATTAACGTGAGTGAATGTATCCAGAACAGTCTAAAACAGTAGTGCTCAACATTTTGCTGTGACGGGACACATGAGAGCATCCTGTGGAGCAACCTGCATGCGTGTGCGTGTCCCCAGTGTTGTGCCCCCGTCCCGTGCCACTGCTTATACAGCCCAATGAAACCCATACACAGCTGTTTTTTAAGAGTCAGCAACGTGGCTCTGCCTTCAAACAATTTAACTTTGCATTTTTAGGATTAAAAATAATCAGGTAAGTGCAACAGTTGTGATTTACATTTAATGCTGATTTGTGCCATTTAGTACAGCAAATCTGAATTTTCTTAAAGAGACAGGATTATGCAGCTTGGCTTCCAAATTCATTTTTCAAAATGCGAAACAGAGCGTTTAAGCTGCTGGGAATAGCTGCATTGCTGCTATGAACATGAACTATTTTTCCTAATTTCATTTAACGGTTTTATTTTGGATACAAGTAATTTTGTTGGTGTTGGAAACCCATGCACAATAACACAGCTCTGATGTTGAAGGACTGAAACTCTTAATTGACTGGCCTTGTCTCTCTGAAGGCAGAGTGCAATGGAAACAAGAAAACACAAACCATAAATGGTGAAAAGCTTACTTTTGAATTTTAACCTCCTGAGCTAGACTACTGAAAATTCGTACTGGGAACCAGCATCAGCATGAATGCACACCATTATTTTCATAGGAAAGACACATTTTTTTATCCTCTGTAGTGGAGGTATTGTTAAAACAGTGTAATCGCTTTATGCTATGTATGTGTTTCTTAGCACAAATTAAATTGTTCTTTGACTCAAATTGAAGTAAAATAAAAATCTATTTCTATTCAAATGGGCAGAGTTAAAAAAAAGGGTGCAAACTGAACTGACCTCAATATCCGTATCTCTTCCTTGCTTATTCACCCTCCGGGAAGCACTGTTCCACCTCCCTACGGGAGACTTGTGCACATGAGGCCATCCCCTCACTAAGAAGGACCTTAGGAAGAACAGGAGGTCTTGTTGCCACTTCTGTTTCTTGAATATTAAGCAGCAACCACAGATAGAACAAGATGGCATGTTGTAAGCCTGGATTGCAGGTGTATGTCTTCAGTAATGTGAACTCAGGTAATCTCAGTTGTTTTGCTGACTCTGTTTCCTTAACTTACATTTTTAAGTTATGGCTTAGACTTTGTTTCATAATACCTGAGTTATCTACAGCCTTAAATGGGAACTATCTGTTCCTGTTTACAATTCTTTATACTGGGTGTTAGTAAAGGGGCTACTTCTAGTAATTGCTGATATTTTTGATGTCCCGATTCGGTATGTATCTCTCACTGATGAGTTTTAATTCATGGACCCTGAAGAAACTTGTGGATAGTGTTGAATACAATGACTAGTGCAGAGTTCAGCAGCAGAAACGTGAAAACCCTGGTCTGGTGTCTCTTTGCATTTACGTGCACTCTGGCCTTTCTGCCAGTAGCAGAATATCGTTTGCTACCTTCAGAATCTTGCTTGTAACGGAGGCTGCTCTCATCAGCTATATCCCATCAGGTCCTGGAGTTCCTGCTCTATAGATGAAAGTCACATCACACAGTCCTCTGGACCTGACTTAAAGCCATCTGTAGTCAGAGAGACTTAAGTGAACTTTGTGTCAAACCCTTTCTCAGGAGCTGGACCTGCACCAAAGAGCCCCCGTTCCCCACAAGAAATAATTAGCGTGATCTCAAAACTCTCCATGTTCACAGCTGACTCCCGCTCACGTGGTATAGCTTGTCTCATCCGTGGTAAACACAGAGACCCAAAGCTCACTGCTTTCTCAAGCTGAACCTAACAGAGAATTTGTTCTTTTTTCTATTTTGAGGCTTTCTATTTTTATACTGCAATGAAAAGCAGTACCTAGTACTTAACAGTGAACCTCTGATTTGTAAACGCAGTCCACTCTCAGGATCAAGGGACTGGAGACTGATTCCTCATTTTGATTGTTCCGAGACTTTTCCAGTCCCTTTGAGCCAGTGAATAAATTGTCCCTGTGTTTTTGTGCCTGTAGTATGGCCTCATTGTACTCCACAGCTGAAATGTTTTCTCACAGAGCAGGAAACAGTTTTCCCAAATGGATATTTGTAGTATTTTCGTGATAAGGATGGACTCCTGAACTTTTCCTAGTTAGCTATATATAGATTTTTTAAAAAAATGGAATTAGTCCAGTTCCTTGTTTTATCTATGTTACTCTTTAACAGCATTCAGATATACACGATCAAGGTGGTGAAACTGTTTTTTACGAGAATCCAGCATTGAAAGAAGGGTGATTCTTTGATCACTTTCTGAGATGCTGAAAGAGGGGACTGTAAGTGTTTTAGCAGTATAAAGTAAGCCAGTGCCTTTTCATGTTGCAAATTGCTGTGTAAAGACATTTAAAGCCTCCTGTGGTCATTGGGATTCCTCAGCTGGACCCAGGGATATCATGCAGAGCTGCAAAAAGCATTTTATGTTTAAGGCTGCTATCTGGTGATGCAGTCTTCGTAGGAACTGTTTGATGCTTTCCAACAACACTTTTAAGCTATACCAATGATTTTAAAAATGCATCCTGAAGATGCACAATCTAACAGCCAAATAGGGGTGAGGCTGCTGCAGCTCCGTGTCCCCAAGTCCAGCATGTATCCCCAACAGGCACACGTGCACACTATATGTATGTGTATGTGTGTGTGTGTGTATGTATATACATGGTTATATATACACACAGATCAACACAGACAGAGGACACACAGCCGTCACACAAACATGAGTGGTATAGATGGCCCAATCCATTTTCTCCTCTCCTGCTGTTTAAGGTGAAAGTAAAATAGAGACATCTATCTAGCACATCTGTATAGACATATATACGCCATATGTATGCACACACATGTTCTCAGTGTAGCCTGTAGCTGCCCCTGGATCCTTGTCTCCAGCTTTGGTGGCACCTGGGCATGCAAGCCCCCCACTGCGCAGCCTCACTGCAGTTGCTGGTACCCCAACCACATGGACCTCTGCCCATGGTCCAGCTCCAGCTGCCGTACTCAGAGCCCTGTACACACGTGTGCAGGCAGAACAGGCTACCCACGGGGATGATCCCCTCCTGTGACGGCTTGGGGAGTGGCGAACGGGCCTCCCTCGGGCCTGTGGTACTCAGTCCTTAATCAGCCACCCTAACAGAGAGGCTCTGTGCTCAGGCTGCGTGNATACAATGACTAGTGCAGAGTTCAGCAGCAGAAACGTGAAAACCCTGGTCTGGTGTCTCTTTGCATTTCCGTGCACTCTGGCCTTTCTGCCAGTAGCAGAATATCGTTTGCTACCTTCAGAATCTTGCTTGTAACGGAGGCTGCTCTCATCAGCTATATCCCATCAGGTCCTGGAGTTCCTGCTCTATAGATGAAAGTCACATCACACAGTCCTCTGGACCTGACTTAAAGCCATCTGTAGTCAGAGAGACTTAAGTGAACTTTGTGTCAAACCCTTTCTCAGGAGCTGGACCTGCACCAAAGAGCCCCCGTTCCCCACAAGAAATAATTAGCGTGATCTCAAAACTCTCCATGTTCACAGCTGACTCCCGCTCACGTGGTATAGCTTGTCTCATCCGTGGTAAACACAGAGACCCAAAGCTCACTGCTTTCTCAAGCTGAACCTAACAGAGAATTTGTTCTTTTTTCTGTTTTGAGGCTTTCTATTTTTATACTGCAATGAAAAGCAGTACCTAGTACTTAACAGTGAACCTCTGATTTGTAAACGCAGTCCACTCTCAGGATCAAGGGACTGGAGACTGATTCCTCATTTTGATTGTTCCGAGACTTTTCCAGTTCCTTTGAGCCAGTGAATAAATTGTCCCTGTGTTTTCGTGCCTGTAGTATGGCCTCATTGTACTCCACAGCTGAAATGTTTTCTCACAGAGCAGGAAACAGTTTTCCCAAATGGATATTTGTAGTATTTTCGTGATAAGGATGGACTCCTGAACTTTTCCTAGTTAGCTATATATAGATTTTTTAAAAAAATGGAATTAGTCCAGTTCCTTGTTTTATCTATGTTACTCTTTAACAGCATTCAGATATACACGATCAAGGTGGTGAAACTGTTTTTTACGAGAATCCAGCATTGAAAGAAGGGTGATTCTTTGATCACTTTCTGAGATGCTGAAAGAGGGGACTGTAAGTGTTTTAGCAGTATAAAGTAAGCCAGTGCCTTTTCATGTTGCAAATTGCTGTGTAAAGACATTTAAAGCCTCCTGTGGTCATTGGGATTCCTCAGCTGGACCCAGGGATATCATGCAGAGCTGCAAAAAGCATTTTATGTTTAAGGCTGCTATCTGGTGATGCAGTCTTCGTAGGAACTGTTTGATGCTTTCCAACAACACTTTTAAGCTATACCAATGATTTTAAAAATGCATCCTGAAGATGCACATTCTAACAGCCAAATAGGGGTGAGGCTGCTGCAGCTCCGTGTCCCCAAGTCCAGCATGTATCCCCAACAGGCACACGTGCACACTATATGTATGTGTATGTGTGTGTGTGTGTATGTATATACATGGTTATATATACACACAGATCAACACAGACAGAGGACACACAGCCGTCACACAAACATGAGTGGTATAGATGGCCCAATCCATTTTCTCCTCTCCTGCTGTTTAAGGTGAAAGTAAAATAGAGACATCTATCTAGCACATCTGTATAGACATATATACGCCATATGTATGCACACACATGTTCTCAGTGTAGCCTGTAGCTGCCCCTGGATCCTTGTCTCCAGCTTTGGTGGCACCTGGGCATGCAAGCCCCCCACTGCGCAGCCTCACTGCAGTTGCTGGTACCCCAACCACATGGACCTCTGCCCATGGTCCAGCTCCAGCTGCCGTACTCAGAGCCCTGTACACACGTGTGCAGGCAGAACAGGCTACCCACGGGGATGATCCCCTCCTGTGACGGCTTGGGGAGTGGCGAACGGGCCTCCCTCGGGCCTGTGGTACTCAGTCCTTAATCAGCCACCCTAACAGAGAGGCTCTGTGCTCAGGCTGCGTGCCTCGACCAGGATGTTCCCCTCGTATTTCTCTCCAAACTGGCGGGACAGGCACCAAACCCCTTGTGGTACTTGCGGTTGAGGTGTACAGCGTGCTTCTTTCCATAAGGACCCCGTTGAATATTTGTTATAACATTGTTTATCTTTTTTTCCTGGAAAGCTGAGTGTAAACACAATCTCTTTTGATGCTTGTTCTGGGATTTTCTCCCACTGTCTTCACGCTGCTCGGAGAGGCTTGGCTGCATAGGCAGATAGCTTTTGAAAAGCTATAGCCAAAACCTTCCGCCCCTGTGGCCGATTGCTGGGAGGCTTTCAGGAAGGCTTTGAGTTATTCAGTGGGAAACAAAGAGAGCGACGGATTTACCCTGGAAAGATGACTTGGTACCCTGGAAAGAAGGAGGTCTTGGTGCGTGTCATATTACCCTGAGTCAGCTTTATCACTGGGAAGATTTAATGATAAAAGCATGTTTACTCAAAACACAGATTTCAGGAATGGAATGAAGTCACTCAAAAAGTTAAAATCACAAAAACACATTACTAAAGGTACACTTAAAGCAAATTCTTCTTTCCCGCTTCAGCATTTCAGGTAGCTTGTGAGGCTAATCAGCTCTTTCACAGCCTGCTCTGCAAAGTAATTAGAATTAAGTGATGAATTATAGGGGTCTGGCTTCTGGATGGTTCCCAGAGAAAGCTGCTTTGGGTGATCCCCTCCCGGCTCAGGAGGGAACAAGCCCCTGGCTGTCTCCTCCTGTGTCCCTGCCCCTGCTCCCTGTGGCGGGCAATGGGGCAGCATGTGGTGGTGCTGGGCCAAAGTTGCTCACACCCACCATCTCACCACCATGGCTTGATGAGCATTTCTATATACCAGTGCTTTAAGTAGGCATTAAGCTGCTTTTGTCAGCTTTTGGTACTCTTAACGCAGTGTGACTTAAAAGTTTTATTTAATGAGAAATAACAATAATAAACTTCTTTTTCCCATATTGATTGTACTTGCTGTAGGCTTTGCAGAGAATCTACCCCAGATCTATAAACACGTGGGACGAGGAACAGAGTGCCTAGGCACTGTGATCTGTTACTACCTAATAGATTGAGGGGAACATTTAGGATCCTGCCAGAGTCTGGTTTCTTACTGAGTTTGTTTTATTTTGCTGCACTAGAAGTGGTCTTTTATGGAATGAAAATATTGAAGAGGGAAAGCTTAAAGAAAAGGAAGTAAGCTTATTAGAAATTTTGAGCTTAAGATCTGTTTTTAGAACTTGAAGTATTCCACACTTGGTTCAAATTAAAGCACAAGCCCCTAGGCTGAATCTATGACTAAAACTGAAGGAAAGGGTAAAAGGTAGACTGGCCTTCAGATATTAAAAAACATGATTCTTTTTGTATTTAGGGGGAAATTAGAAAAGCCTTCTGTTCAAAATGAAGTGAAATTAGTTGATCCAAGGTGACGTTTTCAGTTCATTGCAGTGGTTGGTTGTCCTGTAGGATGAAACAGCTCTAGGCCAGAATCACGGGTTTTCTGACTCAACCAGAAAGGTATATTGATTCATGCTTAGTAAGATTGTCCTGAGTTGTGAGCCATTGAAATGTTTGTATTTCAGATATCAACATTTAGCCTGAAACAGTGAGCCAGTCTTGAAATTAGAACAGTTTTCATTATGTAACGATGGGAGTGCTTGTAGATATTTGCCATGCTAGCCATCTGCTGCACTGACATCAACTGTAGTCCTCAGTTTTGACCTACGTAAATACTTTCTGCAGCCTAAATTTGTGAGCCCATGATTATAAATACTGAAGGTTGGTTGAGTCGTTATAGCTGCTGATGTGCACAGTGTTGCTCCATGGTAGTAAAATAATTCAAGGCGTTTGTTACTCCTGTTGGCTCTTGCTGTAGGTGTAGGCTGGAAGCAATGTGTTGACACCAAAAGAATCACTGAGAGAGAATTAGTCTCATGGCTTCAGTGCTTGCTTGGTTGACTTTTTCTCAACAATTTTTTTCCTTGTCTTTGAGAACTGTCTTATGTGAACCTCAGCTGAACTGCTGAAAGCTCTGAAGTCCTTGGTGGGGCTGTCAGGCCTGTTCGGTTTTTCTTTTAAGATGGAAGGAGGTTTCCCAGTCACTACTGTGTTGGTAGCATTTTTTGAAAACCCTATAAGGCTTTATATATTTTTTACTGTAGAAAACACTGGATGGAAATGAAAAAGCAGGAACTTGGCCTTTTTTAGAGGGCAAATACTGGGTTTTTTCCCCCACTGATAAATGGGCTTTGGCAGTTGGTAATCAATAATTACGACCTTTTGAATGTTTGTGGGATGCTTCACCAGATGCAGAGCAATTAATTGTTTCTAGCAGCGGTACTTGCTTAATCGGTTTTGGTGGCGGCTGGAGAGGAATATGGGTGTTCTCCTGGGCAATGATTAGGCTCCATGGATCTTTCAAATCTGGCAAGACTCCAAAAATGTGTAAAAACTGTTTTGTAAATTAAGATCAGAAACTATTATTAGCTTTTGTTTGTAGTTCAAGCATGATGTCATAATTGGCATAATGCTGCAGAGAAACTCCCAGCTCATGGCTCAGATCTGTTCTTTCTCAACCCGGTGTCTTCGGTGTTTGCTTTTGAGGCCGCCTGTCTCTCCTAAAGAGAAACGGTTCCTGTAATACCAGCTTTTTAGGGGTTGATTCAGTGTTATCACCCTCATAGGAAGAGGGACAGGAGGCTTTGCTTGTTGCTGGTCATGACTGCATGATTTCCGGCCACCTTATCCTTACATAAAACTGGATTAGACAGCTTTAACTTTTTATGCTGGCATCAAGTCCTCTAAGGCCATTCCAGCTAGGCAGCTCTGGGCTTCATGGGAGAGGCACACAGAATTTGCTCCTGCATTTTTTAACGTTTTTTCCCATCCTTCTATTTATATTGCTAAATAAATGTAGTAATTTAGGGTTAAAAAAGGCTTGAGGAAGCATAATATCACAACAAAAACATATGTTTGGAACTGTAAAGCATCTCAGGAAACAATGTTCTTCCAAGTTTCATGAGGCTGCAGTATGTTAGTGGCCTGTTTGTAACGTCTTTTCCAGTCTGGCCTTTTCATACAATGAAGACGGGAGCTCCTGAATTTTGGAGTAACTATGTTAAGTAAAAGTCATTATAATTGTGGAGGAATAATTCGATCTTTAGTAAGTCTCTTTTCAGTTAATTAAAGTTTTCCTGAATGTTTATTTGAATAAAGTTTTGAATCTATCAAAAGCTTGAAAACCTCCAGTGTGACTATTTAAATTTAATTCGCTTTTGCTACAATGAAATATAAACAAAATCTATTAATTGGAAAGGCAAGTATAAGGAAAGGGGGATATGATTTTTCATACAGTTAATTAAGCATCCTTTCAAACCAGACACATCATCAGTTCATGAGGACAATCTTACTAATTTTGTTAAATTATTATTTCCTTTGTTTATGAGTTCTTTGGCCAAGTATGCATAAGTGCTTAACAAGAATACTGTAGGGTTTGTGGTTAAAGGTAAAATACATCTTTGTCAGATTACTTTTTTTTAAATGTTCTGTCAAATGGCTGGAACATCCTCCTTAGCCTTTGTCCGTAGAAATGCTTTCTTCTTCCAAATGTGGAGTTTTATTCTCTTACAAGGTTGAAAAGGATGCAGTAGCTTGAGTATATACAGTATTGGAATAAGGGCAGATATAAAGCCTGGTAACTTGTGGATTAATAGGACTGTAGAAGAAAGCTTCATAATACTATAATAGAAAACAAACACTCCCCCATTCCCAAAGGAATTGTACAATGTGTTTATAGACCTGATGTAACCTGAGAGAAGGCATTTCACACCATTGTTGTATTGTGAACAGCAGAAGAAATACTGAAGTAGTACATAATGAAAAGAGAAATAGAAGGGTAAATATTTCAGAGGTGTAATTTATATTTACAACCATCTACTCTCTACATTAAAGCTAGATTTCATGAACAAAGAAGCATAGCTTTATAGGTGAATGGACAGAAAAGGCAGCCCAACGAATTGTCCCCTTACCTTCATTAGAGCTATGAGGGGCCAGGACATTGTCAATACATAGACAATATGGCTGATGCTGTTGTGTCTCAACCTGAGATGGCTCCTGCAAGACCATCTGTCCCTTGTGCATGCTTTGCAGGATTGTCAGTTGGAGGAGCACTGTGCCAAGAACTTGGACCAACCCTTGGGGCTGCAGAGCTTATGCGTGGACCTTTGTCTTGCTGGTGCCCGCTGCAGGCTGCATATTCTCCTGGCTGGAGATCTGACTACACAAATTAGTACAAACCTTCCCCAAACAGTATGACTTACAGAAAACACTTGGCGGCCTAGTTTTGTGGAAGGCTTTTATTGACATTCACTTAAGATAAACAACATCATTCCTTTGTGGTTTTGCAACTCATGAGTAATGACATGATGTTGGACTGCTCTCTTTAAAGCCTTCAGACCATAATGGCAGTGTATGTGTTGTGTAATGTTGTTTTGTACGGGTTTGTCAAAACTCTAACAGGTGTCTTAAAGGCAGTAACACTTCCAGAGCATTTCCCCCCCTTTTTAAGAAATCATTACTGTATTGCAGCGTGCCATAAATAGCGGAAGTGAAGCAAATGTTCATCTCCTAAGTGCCTGTAAAAGTACTGCCTTGAATATTCCGCTTAGCCTGGCAAATAGTCTTTATGTGACCTGTCTCTCTTGCTATACTTTCTACTTTTCTGCACTTGGAGAGAAGCACTTCGTTAACTCTTTCTGTGAAATCTAATCTACTGTTAAAATGTCCAGTTTTCAGGGCTCTGTTGAATGTAACTGCACATGAATCTTACTTCATCTCTCACTTTCAGTCCCTCTAGCCTGGACGGTAAGCATCTCATAATGTTAGAAGGAATGGGATCAAAACAAAGAAACACCAAGACAGCTAACAAACGTCACCGCTTCACGTACACAAGTATCTTTTATAAATAAATAAACAGTTTTAAAGAGTACACTAGTTGTTACTTTAAAAAAAACCCAACTCTTCCTATGAAAACTTCTAAAGCTAAACACTAGGAGAGGTGAAAAATGGACTCTGTAGGATTGTGCTCATACTAACATCATGGTGGTTTAGAGATGGCTTTGCAAATATAACAGCTGGGTTTTTTGTGTGTAAATGGTCTTGGTTTCTAATTAATGTAATACTTCAGTAGAGGAAATGAAATATGAAAACTGTAATGTAAATATGTTTAATCTCAAAAGTGGGTTGTTCCTGCTATCTAATATACATACATACATACATACATACATACATATATATATATATGGATTTCTGAATGTGCTGTCAGGTGCTATAGGCTAATGTTTCCTCAGACGTTATGAGTGTGAGACAGAGGAGCAAGCAGCTGTATGAGCCTGTTCAGTGCTGTGCTTCACATCCTCTTGGATCAGAAGGCATTGGGATTTAATGCCTTATGCCAAGCGCTTGCAATGTCAACAGGCAGCAAAGGAAGGACAGAAAGTGACAGGGCTGAAGGACACTTGTGCAGTAGTTTATCTAACTTCCTCCAGTAATTAATTTACCTACTGGCAAGTCGTCACGTTTCTCAGTATTAAATAAACCCAGAAATTTACAGTTTATATTAAGAAACTGTGTGTCTTATGACCCAGCAGTAACTTGTTTTGTGGCTGTCCTACCAAATAGCCAATAAGGGAATCAATAAAATGGCTCCTGGATCTCTGCTGACTTTTAATTGCATTACTCTTTGTAATAGTTGGAAGCAGCTTTGTGTCTGTTACTGACATGTGCTTAGTCCATAATAATTGTGAAAATCAATAGCCTATGAAGCATGTTACCAGCTTTAAAAGACAACTCCCCACCCCCAGGTTTAATGTCTACAGAAGGCGTTTCATGAAATTCACTCTCTTAACTTCTTTCTTCAGCAGTCTTCTAAAGGAGCTCCAAATATGCCAAGTTGCTACAGAAAGCACCTGCAGTCTGACAAGGCTTTGAATTTTGCCAGCTTCCCAACAGAATATTATGCCAGAAGTATCTCTCTCTTTTTCCTTTTTTTTTCTCCTGAGGTGCGGTAGCTTCATTTGGAGTAGAAGATGCCTAAGGCTCTTTCACAGTGCTTCAGGCAAACAGTGATGTAGCCAAGTTTCAGCAGTTCGTAGTAAATAATTGAATTTGAAAAATCTAGAAATACGATGTTTGCAGGTTAATTTTCCCCCTTAACTGTGCTTCTTATATGCTTGTGATAGTGGATTTGTATAAAGGAGTTCCAAAAATGACAGTAGCATCTCCTTAATCTTATTCCTGGTGCATCTGTTCCCAGTAGTATCTGCTGACCTTTGCTATCAAAGGAAGTTTGTGCTGCCCTTTATTTTTTGTGTCAGCATTGCAGAATCAGCTGATATAAAACAGGGAGTTTAATTTGGTTTATGGCTAACACAATGGTGAACCGAAGCTTTTGTGGTTTGCCTTAATTTTCACAGTATTCAGTCTCTGTTCTCATTTTCTAAAACCTCTTGAATGGCTATTCTTACTGGCATTTCGTGGTGCATACAGTGAAGCAGAAGAGGTCCATTTTCCTACTCCACTGCCTCTCAGGGTGTGGTTCACAAATCATAGAAAGGAAGGTTGCATATTAGGAGCTATCCAAGTGCCAGAGATGTCCTCACTGGACTACAAACTCTGTGACTGCATCACCTAGAAAGTACTTTTGACTTTCGAAAATTCAGAGTGGATTTAACTGAACTTGAGTTTTCTTTGGTTAATTGAATGCATGATGGAGAAAATCTGTAGTGATTATTGCATGATGGATGCCAGGGAAAATTTTTTATATTTATGTTAGATGAAAGCAGTTAGTTTGATGAAATGCAGTCTCCATTGCCACCCTTCTCTCACCGTGTTTCCTAATCTGAGCATGTATCTAATTGTTAAGGTTTTGCTCCTCCACATCTTTCAGCATTGGAATCAGGGTGGCAGGAAATCCAGCTAAGGCACTGTTATTTTTGTTCATCATACAGAGTTTATATTTTAAAAATAAATAAAGTTATTTTTACAAAAGGGCAATAACGCGTGTGAACATAGCATAGAAAAATCACAGAGGAGACATCAAATCCTTAAATGTTAAATAATGTGCTTTACAAATTAGAAGAGTTATGCCAATTCCCATCCTATCTGGGACCTTTCTGCAGTGAGACTTTTGACAACTAAAATGTGTGTTTTGCAATAGACTGGCTATAGTCAACAGCATATATTTCTGCTTTAGCATTTTCCTTTTTTACAAATGCAGATACAGAAAGAAAATTTCCATGTTCTTCAGATTCAGTTCTGCTCTGTTCCAGAAGAACGTATTAGACCTTAAGGCAAGAACAGAACGTGATGATCCAGGCTGACCTCTGGTGAGGCCAACTGTTCCTGTACCTACCCCAGCATCTTGTGGCTGAAATAAAACAACTTGTGATTTTATTTTTTTTAAGTACAAAATTAAATGCATTAAAAGCAAATGAACACTTACACTAATTTTTCTTAGATACATTGGGTCCAGATGTTAGATGCATAATCTGTTTGAAAATTTGATTCTTTTTTCCCTTAGCTTTCTATTTTTCATACTGAATAGAAAACATGTTATTGTGGACTGGAGAAAACCTTACAAAATGTTTGACTTATCTTATTCATAGTAAAAGTAAGAAAGGCATTCTAAAAACAGCTGAAAGCCTCTGCAAGTCAGTGTCCCCCAGAATCCTGTCCTTTGGCTGGCATCAGGGTTTAACTTTGAGGCAGGGATAGCCCTTGTCATCTGATAGCCATTCCCGGGATGGGAAGACGATATATGGAAAACACAGGTGGTCAAGGGAAAAGCATTAGGAAACCAAGGACAAAATCAGAACAAGTACTAGGAAGAAGATTGGTGGAGAAAACATTGCAGCCAAGGGGTTGTTCAGGCTAAGTGTTGACAGGACAGGGCTGGGAACTGTTATCAAAGAAAATGTCGTGTCTTTAATTGTATTGTGTAGGAGGGAAAAGGACGTTGCATGCTTTTTGTGAGAGAGTTGGGCTTTATCAGACTAATGCTCAACTCCGTTGTGGTTTCTTTTTCTGGCACAAGTAACCCACGAAAGCAAGATCTGGGCTTTATGGGTCAGAAGTGCATAAATTTCCACCTGAACATGAGGAAGAACTTCTTTACTGTGAGTGTGACAGAGCCCTGGCACAGGCTGCCAGGGAGGCTGTGGAGTTTCCTTCTCTGGAGAGATTCAAAACCTGCCTGGACGCGTTCCTGTGCAATGTGCTCTGGGGGCACCTGCTTTAGCAGGGGGGTTGGACTGGGTGATCTCCAGAGGGCCCTTCCGACCCCTGTCATTCTGTGGTTCTGTGATTAGGTGAAATGCTTATATGCACTATGCACACAGCTGTGAGCACACGTGTAATTTTCATTTCTAATACAGCAAATTAACTGGACGGAGTTAGTAGTGAAGGTCAAAAATCTAATAAGGTTATCTATCTGCTTCGGTATAATGTATTTCATTTCAGTACTAAAATGGTAAAGCAAGGCTAGGCATCTAAGCCAATAGACGTGAAAAATAATTAATACATTTTGTACTGATTGGCCAAGTTCATCTTGCTCAAACTTCCTTGGCTCCTAAAATAAAATAACTATTGACCTAGTTCTAAAAATATACAGGATCAGGTAATATCTTAATTCTCATTTCTTTTGTTGAAGCTTTGAAATGCTGTCGCAGCTGGCAAATATACACTGGTAGGGAACAGTGCCATAGTGAAATGCTGCAGACTGAAAAAAATCACCTGCTTGTCCTGGGATGAGTGCCATCGCTGTCTGATGGAAACATCAGGCTGGTCTCTCAGCCTCTGAATGCGATGCAGATGTTTCGAATGGGAGGGGAATTTACCTATATAGCACAGGGGATGATGCAGCAAGAGGTGACACTTAGCATTTTGCATGTGACTTCTTGTATGGGAACATAGGACTTTTTCTTTTTTTGTTTTTGCCTTTTCTCTGAAGGCAAACCCACAATCTGGTAAATATTAGAAGAAGATTGCTCATGTACTGGAAGAGATTCAGGGCAGCTGTTTGTTTTGGCTGATGCAATTTTAAAATAAATATTCCTAACAAAATAATAGAAAAATATATGTAGAATATTGTACCTTTGTTTGGTATTTATGGTATGGTGCACTAAGTTCTCATTAAAGTTATCATCATCTTTTTTGTAGTTGGGCATCTAGTCCAAACAACGTACGCTCACAAATAACTAGGCCTGTGCCCGGAATATTCAAGCAATATATGACATTGGCTTTCCTTATTGCCCTTGTTTGTTCCTTTTTTTGTGTGTGTGTTGGGCATCAGGTCTGTGAGCTGGGTCCAGTGTTTGAATCCAACTATTGGATTGCTTCTTTCTGAGTTATCCCCCCCAGTTCTTTCTGCACAATCCTTTGATAATCTATATTGAAACTGGGCTGCAGTTAATTTTCCAGGGTGGACTTACTAAAAAGGGAAATGGAGAGATCGATGTTTTTCCATTTTTAATCTTTACATCCTTTTGGATGTCAACTCGAAGGTGAGAAAGCAAAAGCAAAATATAAATCAGTTTATGATAAACATGGTCCTCAGGAACTACCGCAGCCTGCAGATCGGAGGCAGAGGTATTATATTAATATCTGTTGCAGTCTCTAAACACTTTTGCCCTGCTTCAGCAAGCTGCTACCAATAGTCAATTAGTTATGTAGGGTATTGCTAGATGCTTTTTATTCCCTCTGTTTACAACCAGTTCGTACGCTCCATGGGTGCGAGAAGGTTTATGGGCCCTGCCCTGTCACCTTGCCTCCCCTTGGAACTCGAATCCTTTGTTGAAATCCGGACCTTCTCATAGACCTATTTCCTTGCGTATTTGTTTAATTTCACGCCGAATTGACTGTCTTCGTGCTCTGGGCTTTGCTTTGATGTGACCACATTTTGTTTCCATTATTTAAAGTTGCAGAAAACCCTTTTCCTATTTCCTTGTAATTCTTCAATTTACTACATTTTAATGTATCTGTCCATGTTTCTTTTCTGTGCATATAATGTCAAATAGACAAGAAAATCCAGGATGATATAAAGAAAAGCTTTATCAGCATTAGTGTGAGGATAGCTCTGTTACTTCTGGGCAAAGGCCACAAATGAGTTATTCAAGACATGATAAATGAAGGGCAGACTATTGTAAGAAACTTCTCTATCATGCATAACCCACATAAATCACTGTATATGGGCAGAGGAATACTTTCAAGAATTTCAAGTTCTTGTGGTGACTAGAATGAATTCAAAACAAATTGGCGTTTTTTTAGAGCAGTTCGGGTGTGATGAAGCCTTACCAAACCAAGTCAGGCTCCAGAAGATTCTTGACTAGATGGAATTGCTGGCCAGCTGCTTTGAGGACCACATCTCCGTCTCCAGTACAGTTTGTCTGTTGTGAAGCCATCAGCTCCAGAGTCCTTGGGCCTGAGGTGGGAGGTGCTCTAAGTAGGGCTACCCTGGAGTCAGAGGTTTCTGGCCCCTTTCTCACCTGTCTTCTCATTCCCCACCTTTATCCCAGCACCCTTAGTGCAACCTGATTAGGCATACTGTCATTGCGTCTCTAGCGGCAGTGTTCATTTTGCAGAGCAGACACAAGAGGAATCAAAGCGCTTAGGTATTTTTGGCAGGAAAACATATTTAGGTCAGGGTTGATTTATAACATCTTTTATGAGGGTCCGATTTGGTCAAGAAAGAAAATAAATGCACTTGAAGCACACAGGCAAGACCCACAAAGGGCTGGTGAGCGAGCACACATTATTTTTGTCAGCTCTTACGGGGCCTCTTTCGTATCATTGAGCCTGGATTACTGGCGTACCTTGTCCCTTTGCTCCAGGGTCCTCTGGGAGCTGTGAACAACCATAGATGTTGTGTCTGGCTTTAAGGCCCACTCTTTCCAAGACTAGGTTATTTAGCTTGATGCAGTTTGAGCTTGGAAAACTTCTCTGGTGGCGTAAAGGACCACCTTTCAGTCTTGCAGAGATGCCCGCAGTCAGACTTAATTCAGTGATGAACTTGTTAGTGGGAGAGCAGTTGCTCTCCTTACTTTTCACCACCCTTGAGTCTGGTTTGTCGAGCAGCTGCAACCATAAAATTTTTATTCTGTGAAGTGGAGGAAAAGAACATTTTCCTCTGAGACACTTACTTAAATTAGCAGCTCATTTGAAGCTCACTGGTGATCTGGAATGTTGAGAGAAAATCTGATGGAGGGATTAATTGTGGGTTTGGGGATGGGATGTATTTGACCATAATTGTGACCTCATCCTTAAAATAAGAAAGAAAAAGCTGGGCACAGTTCTGATTTCTAATGTCTACTGCTTCACCGCAGATAGTAGCTTTAGGTAATCTGTTGCACCTTAGATATAACATCTTGGGTTTATAGTGGATAATTTTGTACAAACACAGTTCAGTAGCTGTCAAAAATGTGAGTAGGATTTTAGGAATTACAGAGAAGAAATCAAGAACAAAACAGAAAGAAAGCTTTTAAAGCAGTTGCCTGATTCATCCTTGCCTCCTCTGCTTGGTTAGCCCAGGAGCAGTCTCAGGGCCCACAAGCAGGATTCATTTTAGGTGAAACTCACCCAAAAGCTGCATTCAGAAACACATTCAGAAACCTCACGTGCTTAATGTGCAGATGGGCATTTGGTCTGATCTATTCCAAAATATCCGTCCTGCCTCAGAATAGGTATATAGAGTCAGGTCCTCTGCTCTGCACACCTGCCCCTCTGGTGTTGGAGTACTTGCTGATGTGGAGGTAGCTGGAGAAGCTCCTGCTCTGGGGCAGTGGCATGGAGGAGTGTGCCATAGAGCTGTGCTTGCTACGTGCTTGTGCTCCTTTCCAGATGTCTCCAGGTACTGGAGACCTGATACTGGGCCAGGCTAGACCTTTGGTCTGTTACAGTTGTGTGAAGGATATCAGGATCTTTATTTTGATGGAGACATTAATAGAAATATTATTGAAATTGAGTTACTGAAAAATAACAATGGACCTTAAAAATAACAATGGACCTTAAAAATTACAAAGGACCTTACCAGGAACAGTGTATTTGTTGCATCCCTTTCTGAATGTAAGAAGGAGGAACATCCATCCTGTTGCTAATACGGTCCACATCCCATATTAAGAACAAGCTTACCTCTCTCACAACAGTTGGCTTTACTGATGCTGTTATTGAAGGTCTGGGAGTGGGATCCCCTGGCCAAGCTGTACTCCAACTCTGTCTGTCCTTGAAATTTTCTCTCCATAACCTTTTCATCTCAGAGGGTGTTTTCTGCCTCCTTGTGACACTCCATCTTAATTCATTCTATACAGCATAACTGGAACGTAGTGNGGAGACATTAATAGAAATATTATTGAAATTGAGTTACTGAAAAATAACAATGGACCTTAAAAATAACAATGGACCTTAAAAATTACAAAGGACCTTACCAGGAACAGTGTATTTGTTGCATCCCTTTCTGAATGTAAGAAGGAGGAACATCCATCCTGTTGCTAATACGGTCCACATCCCATATTAAGAACAAGCTTACCTCTCTCACAACAGTTGGCTTTACTGATGCTGTTATTGAAGGTCTGGGAGTGGGATCCCCTGGCCAAGCTGTACTCCAACTCTGTCTGTCCTTGAAATTTTCTCTCCATAACCTTTTCATCTCAGAGGGTGTTTTCTGCCTCCTTGTGACACTCCATCTTAATTCATTCTATACAGCATAACTTGAACGTAGTGTCATAGCTAATCGCCACCATCTACTTGTAAACCACAACAGTTTTTTCTACCACATGTCACGACAGCAACTGAACTCTGGCTACTTGAAATCTCTGCAAGAGCAGACACCTAACTCAGATCCTCCGAGTTACTCTCTGGCAATACTTACCTCTCTCTGCCAACTCCAGGTACTACTTAGAATCACAGAATCACAGAATGGTTTGGGTTGGAAGGGACCTCCAAAGATCATCTAGTCCAGCCCTTCTGCCATGGGCAGGGACACCTTTCACTAAACGAGATTACTCAAAGCCCCACCTAGCCTGACCTTGAATACTTCTAATGATGGGGCATCCAAAACTTCTCTGGGCAACCTGTGTCTCACCACCCTCCTTGTAAAAAAAATTTGGTCCTTATATTCAACCTAAATCTACCTTCTTTTGCTTTGAACCATCACCCCTTGTCCTGTCACTACATGCTCTGGTAAAAAGTCTCTCTCCCATCTTTCTTATAAGCCCTGTTTAAGTACTGGAAGGCTGCAATCAGGTCTCCTTGGAGCCTTCTCTTCTCCAAGCTAAGGAGCGCCAAGTCTCCCTCTGTCCTCCTATGGAAGGTGCTCCAGCCCCCTGGTCATCTTTGTGGCCTTGCTCTGGACCTGCTCCAACAGTTCCGTGTCCTTCCTGTGCTGAGGACCCCAGAGTCTGATGCAGTACTCCAGGTGGGTCTCACCAGAGCTGAGTAGAGGGGGAAACATGCACTTACCTTTTGGTTACCTGTTTAAATCAGTCTCAACTAGCCTGGAGTGGAGACAGCATATACACCTTGTGTTTTCTGGGACACAAACTCATCTGAAGTGTCTGGAGAGCAATCCTTGGGGGCACTTAATAACGGGAGCATTTAAATTTCTTGATGCGTAACAGCCATTCAGTTCAAGGCACCATTTTGGTGCAGCGCGCCAGCCATGTGCCATGAGGCTGAAGGATGGTGTCATGAGCAGGTGGGCAGCAGTTTGAAGTGAAGGGGGATAGGTACAGACACACAGAATATTTGCGTAGCCCTGATTGCTCCAGTAATCAAAGAAGTGGATACTTTAACACAGGACACTATGCAGAAGTGAAGAAAGACTTAAGAGAGGACTTAGGGTCCATGCTTGTTACTCAGACAGTCTGTCTTTCTCATACAGCTATCCTAATTAATTGCCTGCAATGGCCCTGCCTACATGAGCAGTGAGGTTTTTGCAGGTGCTTGCCCTATTCATCTCAAGGTCATAGGCCCTGGTACACTAGTGCATCAAACTTGGGTTTTTTATATAAAAGTGTTCCATTTCCAGACAAATGTCAGTAATGAGTAACCGACATGCATACGGCTGTGTAGGATGCCCTTGGGTGATGCGCTGTCACTTCTCTCTCTCCCTTCTCTCTCTTCCTTCTCTCCTTTACGTTCAGGCTTTGGCTGCAGTCCCTGGAACCAGCTGCTATCAGATTGTGGAAGATCTGATGCCAGCAGCAGCATCTGCACTGCTCTTTGAACAGTTGTCTTGATTTCTACTGTGGTCAGCATGCAGGAATTTTTTTATCGTGCCTGGATGCCTTTCCTCTTTGGCTCACCTTGGATTACTTGGTATACGTTTCCATCCTGTGGGGGAAACAGGACTCTCTGCAGTTACTTCTCAGTAGTTGTGTAGAGGATCCTTGCAGTTGAAATACAGCGAGAATTCCCTTCTGCCTTTGTGTTTGGATGTGCTTGTTGTAGGAGAGGCACGCTGAAACTTACCCTCCTCCTGAAGCTGTTGCACACTTGTGGAGCGTATGCTGAAATTGTGAGTACAAAAGGAGAAGCTTTTGTAGAGGTGGTTGGAATTTTTTTAAAATATATTTTGCATCAGAAAATTCTAATACATCCAAGCACAACCTTTTTGCAACGTGTATTTTTTAAAATTAAAGATGCAGCAAGGATCTTTCTGTGGCCTAAGGTAGGATTCCTGCAAGCATATACCGATATGAAAGCAAAAAACCCCTCATGAATTACTGGTAACGAACCTCTCCCTCCCCTTCACCTGGGTATGAGGAAGCTAGGTTCAGGTTCCTGCTCTACTCAATTTAGTGCTGTGACAACGTGGCTGTAAATTTGGTGTGTTTCCCATTACAGTCTTTTACTAGGCCAGCTGAGATGTTAGCCCTGTAGCCTGCTGGCTAGCACACGTACCTGAGAGACAAGGAGCTACAGCTGAGTCCAGGGCTTCCCTGAGCAAAGGAGTGGATTCAGGAGATGGAGGAGGAGGTTCCTGTCCCCAAAATGTTAGAAAGAACTGTGTTTTGTCACGCTGTGGGGCAAAACTAGGTATCACTGCTGCATTTTTTTCTTTTTAAGGGTCTCGTTTGTGATCTGGGCCATACCTAACTGCACACTCTCTTTTCATGCTTGCTTACTCTTTTACCGTGTGGGGATCCGAGATATCTGGGGTGCAGGTCTCATCGTCCTTATAAATATTCCTCCACTGCCCCTTGCAGTGCTGAGCCAGATCCTCTCCTGACAGCAGTTTCCTCAGGCTGCAAGCAAACACGCACCCCACAGCAGAAGAAGCCAGAGGATTGCTACCAAATTAGGAGACTGGTTTGCTGGGTAGGTCAGCAGAGATACTGTGGAAATTTAAAAGACAGCTTTCAGGTCCGCCAGCTGCTCTGAAGAAGCCTGTAGTAGTTTCTGGAGCAACAGATATTTTTGGGGATGCAGTGAAGGCGAGCAAATGTTTTTGGGTTGGCTGGGTCTTCCTTTACTTAGGGCCGGGTGGTTGTCACTTATGGCCGCTTGGGACAACTTACTTTAGGAGGAAAAACTGCATTTCGTTGTGTCGGAAAATATGGTCCCTGAACTGCATCAGGAGGATCCTTTACAGGGGAGCATTAAGCAGCGTGTTGGCACGTGTGCTGCGGCTGCTGCCGGGCTTGCAGCTCTTGGCTGCAGTGCGAGCCAGGGGCCTGGCAGCCCCTACCCCTGCCCAGCTCGGCTGCTCCCCTACTGCACCGGGTAGAAGTTTCGGCCTCTTCAAACTCTTGCTTCTTTGTGGAAGTGGCCAGAAGAGCTGAGTGGAGCTATTCTTGCCTGGGAAGACCTTTTGCAGGTGATGGCTTTGTGTTCTCACCACCGTGAGTCATTTGTGGCAGGAGAAGGAAAGGAAAAGCTGAGAGTGAGCAGCCAGGGACAGCTGCTGGTCCTGTCTCCCACTGAGGCCAGGGGCTGTTTTCACTGGTCCCCACTGGCCCCTGTCACCCAAGGTCCATCCCAAGCAGCAGCGATCCCCCGCCTTCCCATGGCTGTGCTCCCAGGGGCTGGGAGCTGGACCCACCCAGGTGATTTTGGAGTGCAGAGTGAAATAGAGCAGAAGCCTTGTCAGCAGGTGTTCATTATAGCTCTGCGCTTCAAAATAACAGGCTTTATTTGGCTTTTGAACCAAAAAGGTTGGGACACCATTAGTTTATTTAATGCTAACAGCAAGTCAGCAGCGTTACTCTCAGGGCTTCATGTGATCTTTCCTACCTGGGCTATAGCTCAGTATTTCCCTCGCTTGGCAGATATGTTAACTGAACTAATAAGGGAAGATGTGACTGCCGTTACACATGGTGCTTGGCAAGGACTCTTTGTCCTGTACGTTAGCCACAGATTTATCCTTCTGCTGTGTGTACCGTCAGTTTTTCATTTCCTCCCTTTATTCTGTATTCCAATTTCCCTTCTTTTTTCTTCATTATCTTTGCCTTTGCCTAGCCTTGTTTCTCCCTATGGTTCAGTGACTGCCGTCTTTTACCTTGGATCTTTCCCTTAGGGTCAGCGAGAGAAGAGGGCGTACACACACACCGCGTGCAGACGTCCTGCAGATCACTGACCATGCAGGCGTGTGCACGTGCCTGAGTATGTCTGATTGGTTTTGCACCAGTGGTTTAACCTAAGCCAACTAGCTTTTGTTAAATCCACAACTGTCAAATAGGGCATAGGCAAGAACCGCAAACCATATGTTTCTTCAGTTTCACCACATGCTGTCCTGACTACGTGTTATAAGTAATACGCATATGCCCCTAGTGAAGTTCCAGCAAGGGGGGGTGTTTACTAGAAGACGATATTTGGATTTGTAGTTTGGACTGATCATACTACAAATAAAAATCTGTAGGTCTGTTCCACACATTTCAGTTATCATTACTACAGGTGATTTTTTTTAAGCAGGGGAGGAGTGCTTTCTGAGTAATTTCGAATACATTGCTTGTAACTTAAAGGCAGGATATCTGTAGCTGTGTCTAATTCGAGCTCCATCCTAGAAAATATGCATTTTGCCAAAGAGGGGACTTAAGATTCCTGGACATTAGCCAGAGTTCAGTCCAATGACACTTTAAACACAGACAGGAAGTAGAACAATTTCAGTGCTTTTTCTCACTTTCTAGTGTGCTGAGAAAATACAGAAGGTTCTCCCTCATTTTCATGGACAATTTGTTTTGTGCCATACTTAACTGGCTATGCTGCAGATACATAGCCAATGTCAAAAACCCCTTAATTTATAAACTGTTTACATTGGAGAATATCCTTCTCCAAAATCATGTTGCTATTTTTATCTCTGTTAGTGTATGGAGGATGACTAATGAGAACTGAACATTAGCAGCGATCTTAGACTGCTGCATTCAATGGTAATTCCTACCTGAAATGTTCTTAAAAATATGTTCTTTGGGGACTTAGTAAGGTGTTAACCTTAATAGTGATGTGTTAAAGAGCATTATGCTCCACTGACTTTTGTTGAAAAGAGACATTAGACTGGAACAATTTGCTTTATAGCAAAAGTGGAGGAAACTGTTTTGCCTCCCACAGACCTGAATGAACACAGAAGGAGGACAAATGGCTATGGCAGGTCCTCCCCGTTCCTCCCACTCATTGGCCAAATCTTTGTTTCCTTAATTCTGTGTATTTTTGAAATTTGAATTTCTGTTTGGTTTCTGACTGAGTAGTTCTAATCTTGTAAGGTGTTTACCAAGTACAGACTGGACCAGTTACGAGAAACACAGACAGTATATCGAACACCTTAGTAACTTTTCTGAAGGCAAAACCACTTCTTGGTTAAAAAGTTTTTATCTTTCTAAGTGAGTCGCTGTTGCAAGACTTGTTTTCCTTGTACTAAATGCAAGGTCTGTCACAAATCCATCTGACTTCGTGGTCCTGGTTATCAGATCAGAAATGCTGTGGCCACTTGGAGCAAAGCACTCATGCAGTGTTGATGACTTTGGCTCTTTCAAAATTTGGGGGTTAACCTTGTGCCAACAAGATTGTTGTGAGTCAGGTATTGTTCTGGCCTTCTGCAGCCTGCATAAAAGCATAATCATTTGGCTTATTTAACAAAAATGTAATTGTGCGTCTGTTCCTAGTCTGGAGCAAATTTCTATTGCTGGCTTATCTAGCAGCATGCAGGATGGGTGTCAGGGAGCATGGAACTGTGGCCAAAGGCTCTTCCTGGGTATATTTTCATAGTCTTTTTCCTGATTGGATTAGGAATGAAAGGGTCCATATGCAAATGTAGGTCATCATTAGCAAATTTCAGAGTATATCTGTTAAAATCTATGGCGTTCACACTTCTTTGAGTACTTATTGTGCAGGCTCAGGCAGGCAATGCTGCACCTCCGAGACTTCAACGGTAAACCCCTCTGTCTTTGTGTCTGCTTGGCCTAGAAAGAGTTGACATTTCATGCCATGTGAGCTGACTGACTGTATGCTGCACTTCTGTGTTTGACAGATATTTTCAGCTACCACAAACAGGATTTAAGAGAAAATGCTGATGATCTTAGTGTATCATCTCACTTTATTGCAAGTGAGAAATGGAAAAGTAATATTGTTTTCATAATAATTCGCATAATTCAGGCATACTTCCTGACCACTGTGTTACTACTTAATCCTGAATGGTGTCGCTTAGGAATTTCAAAGGGAAAATACAGTAAAATGAGAACACTAAGAGTTTTAAAAATATACGTCTTGCTGTATCACTTTAGCCCAAAGTACAGTACTGAGCAATGCTATATTTTAAACCATAATATTTTTGCTTTCAGTGGTGCTGTATAATTGAGCTGCCAGTCTACTTTGTTGTATTTCCTTCATACTTTTGTTACTGCTTCTACAGAAGTAGCACAAAATACTCTTTTTCTCTGCTTTGATTAAGATTCGTCATCTCATGAAGATTCCATTTTTCCTTCCTTTTCCACTTCCATGGTAAAGCAGTGACTGATCAAAATCCTGTCATTGTATACCAGCTAAAAAGGTTTAAATTCACAAAAAGAATCAGTTCTAAAAGCGAAGGCAGCTTTGCCATAACATCTGTTTCTTTGAGGGAAGGAATAGTTTCATTTGGGATGGAAAATATGTATTTATGGATATGGAATTGTTCTTTTGCGGTGCTTTGGTGCATTTGCTGCATTCCAGCCCTGCATTTTACGTTAGTAAAGGCAGTTTAATGCCATAAAAGATCTGCTTGTGCTAGCTGGTAGATGATTAACCTTCATAATGCATTTCATACCCCCAACAGTTTCTCACTGTAGTATATTGCCACAGTAATAACTTTTGTGTTACTTGAACACCTGTGTCATCCAAAATGGGTGGATAGAAGATTGCTTTAGGCATTAAATTTATGAGGAAAAGCTCTGGAAAAGGGAATGGTCAAAGAACATTTGTCCAGGCTGTGGGAGCTCTGACAAACGGTTTTGGAGACCTTTGGTGAGATTATTGAATTGTTACAGCCACAAACCAATCTTCTCAAGAGGAGAGGTGGAAATAGCTGAGGACTGGTTTTGAGAGGAGAAGGCTGTTAGTGGTTGGACCATTGTGGAGAAGGACTTGAGAGCGCTGGTAAGTAAAGCACAACAAGTTTGGTGGATGTAAGCTTTGCGATACCGATTGACAGCATTGCCCTGGGCCTAAGCATGTGTTGATGCCCATGGGTGAAATATGCTGTGGTCAGAACAGGCCAGATGAGGAGGCAGAGGCAGAAGATCAGACACAACTGCAGTGTTAGCTTCCTGAGCTAGCCTGGGAGAAGAGGAGCAGAGGAGACCCAGCACCTCCATTAAGGCTTTAAGACTTTCAAGTGAAGCGTGTAACCTTTCCAGAAATTGTGTATTGCGAGTGGGAGGCTGAAGTACATATGTTTATTTAAAAGACCTGGCTGTGCTCAATTTTTAATGCATTGATCTTTTTTGTTCTTTCCACTGTTTCTATTTATCTAATAATAGCTTCCTGGGTGGTAAGCCCAGGCAAAATAACTCTCAAGCCATGTAATTACTGATAATGCGGCAGCTAGAGGAGGGTTTATGCTGTTCGTGTTGGAATGATCTTAACTGAAAGGCAGCAAACTCTGGACCTAGCCAGATCAACAAAAAAGGGGAAATTTATTACACTTGGCTGCGTTTGTTGTTGTAGTGAGTGGGTGTGAGAGAAATATTTTCATGACTAGCCTCAGATTCAGGGCACAACATTGGATAAAATGGTTAGTAATAATGTCCATCTTCTCTCCAGTTACTATGCTTACAACATCGGTTGACTACAATTGATAACTCGTTCCAGGGCATAAAACTTATTTTTTCCATTTCTATTTTGTTTCAAGTCCTCGCTTCATTGTGATCAGGTCACTTGTGGCAGAACTTCAACAAGGAGCCGATACTGTGTGCCCACGGGTTTTGTGTGCTGGATTCATGGAAAGGGACAGCCCGCTCTTCCTGCAGAGAGGTCCTCATGGATGCCAGGAGGTGATAGGGAGCAGGAGGGCTGCAAAGGAGGGAGGAGGGAGACAATGATCTCCTGTCCTGCTCTGCTACCGTGTCCCAGATACCTGGCAGCATCTGCCAGCTGCTTGTTCTCAGCACTGTGCCCTCTCCATGGGGCTCCTCTGTGGACACCTTCGTAAGTACTGAAGCCTCCTGGGTGGTGGAAGTTGGCATGAAGGCATTAGGTTGCAGGAAGGGACATGTTGTGGCTCTGTTTCACCCTCCTGCGATGACATGGGGTTCACCGAGAATCCCATCCATTTTCAGGTGGAGGGAGCATCACCTCTTGTAAGCCAAGGGGGAAAATCCTTCCTGATGGAAAAGAAAGTCAAGAGGCGAGCTCTAGTAGAGTTTCTTTCTCTTCTTTTTTTTTTAGCAGAGATTAATGAAACAAAAATACATTTGTAAGAAGGTAACTCTAGGATTTTGTACCATACTTCTGTAAAGCTCAGGAAGATGGTAGTGATATGCAGCACACATACATCATCCACTATTGAAAAGATTGAAGAAAAATCTCAGTATTGTTAGAATGTTAGAAACTTAATGCCCTGAGTCTATCATGCAAAGATATGTGGACAAAGCCTGTTCAGGAGATTATGGGAATTCATCAAGCACAAACAGCTGTGAAGGTGACCTGAAATTTAGAGACTGATGGAATTTTTGCGATATAGAACATTTTAATTGCTTCATTTAAATTCTGCCTGCAAGTTGACTTTTTGCATTTGTGTCACTGTTTGGAAACACTGCATCATATATGGAAGTAGCAATTGCCCATGCACACCCACTGCAAAATGCCCTTGGTGGACTAGAACATTTCAGTTGTTTATCACATACAACAGCATTATGACAGGCTGGCTAAATACAGTAAAACAGGAGAAGAAGAATGTGGGTCCGTAGCTTTCGTTTTTCTGAATTGCATAACTGCTTTATAAAACTAATCTCTTTAAGGACAGAGGATCAAGTTCTCGTCTCTCAACATAGCTGGAATTACACTGGCAAATCTGGAATGACTCAGGAGACTCTCAGTCTCTCAAATCCTTGATCTTTGTGTAAGTTTGCATAGCGTGAACCACCTGCTGTGGTGGAAGTTGTTGGGCTGCAGAGGTGGGAATGGGGAACAGGAGGACTGCTTTCCCGGGCAGAACCTTGCTCAAACTTCGCCAGAGGGAGAAGTGCTGAGTGGCTCACTCGTGCTGAGCACCCAGTTGTTAGGTGGAACAGCCAGAAAGACCAAAAAAACCTTTAGAGTAGCAGAAATGATCAGCTCAAAGTGAATCAACTTACCCATCCCGTTAGATCAGCTCTACTTCTTCAGTTTCTTGTCTTTTTATTCTTTCTCCCATTTAGCTGCATATATATTATAAAATATATATTGCAACATATATGTGGCCCAG
Organism: Steatornis caripensis; assembly: GCA_013398225.1. Taxonomy (NCBI): domain Eukaryota; kingdom Metazoa; phylum Chordata; class Aves; order Caprimulgiformes; family Steatornithidae; genus Steatornis; species Steatornis caripensis. The sequence continues at coordinate 158,637 of VZSC01006312.1, read as the reverse complement.
CAGTGAACCTCCTTAAACATTTATGTCAAGCTAAATTGAGCGAATATTGCTGATTGCATCTGTTTTGACTAAACCACGTGGCAAAATATTCGATACGGAAATTGTATGTACTGATAAGCAGCAGTAGCAACAAGAAGAAGATGAAAACAGGTAAGGGGAATGACAAATATCGGAGAGGAAAATCTCTCCACCAACTGAGTCACAGTGTCTGCTCCGTGCTTGCCCTCTTTCCACGTGGAGGGCCAGTGCTTGTCTTGTCTAGCAGGAAGCACAGGCATCCTCATGGAACACCCGCACCTCTGTCAGCAAGTGGTATTAACTGTGCTTGCAGACTCTGCAGGACCAAGGCGATCGATGTTTGCCATGCACAAAACCCTTTTCCAAATAAAGCTCGTGTAGTATTGGAGCAGGAGGGAGCCCTTTGCCCTGGGCCAGGTGCCGTGAGGTGCACAGTTGGCTTTAGTACATGGGACATGGCACATCAGTAAAGATGCTGGCATGACTTTCACCAGGTGCCGTTGAGACCTCTGTGATAATTGACAGTCTTTGTCTTGGCTTGGAATGCCGTCTAGGATGCTTGATAGCCTGCCTTGTCATCTGCTTGTAAATTAGCCTTCATTGATTATGTCCATGCTAGAAACGACCCTTTTCCTTAGACAGAGAGTTCCTGCGTCACAAGCATGTTAAAGAATTCATTTTACCAGAATGGTATTGATCTGCTTTTATTGATCTCTTTACTAAAAAGTCCTTGAAAGTCCATACTTTTCTTTTTAAAAAAAAATCAAGCAGTGTTACTATAAATTTTGCCTTAGCTCATCATACATTTTACGAGCAGGTGGGTTGTCTGCATTGTAATGACTTTCTTCCAGGAACATTCCTTTTGTTACGTTCAGGTGAATTATTCTAATGGAATTGTTTTTCGCATGGCTTTTAGTAATGCTCCTTTATGGAACTTCCACCTGCATGTAAGTCAAATGGTGTAAAACTTATTACAGTATTCCTATAAATGACTTATTAACTGAAGAAAATTTACAATGGAGAAATATTTTACTATTGAAACTTTTCTAAACAGCTGGTTTTCAGTAGTGTTTTTCTTGCCCCACAGCACAGAACACTGATTCTTGAGGCTTTATATCTGTGTGTGCTAATGCTGAAAATGTATTTAAGGTCATAGAAGCCATTTTTACTGGTTATTATAAATTATCCCAAACAAATAGTGAACCAGATTTTTTAATGTCAGATTTTCTTTTCTTCATCTGGTTATTCCATCTTCTAGTACTACTGAATAAGAAATACAAACTTTTGCTGCCAATCTTGATAAAAAATTGTTGCTTCTGAGATAATGAAAAAAAAAAATTCTTGGCTTCCAGTTTCACTGATGTGTGTTACAGCTGCTTGCCTTGTAACTTGCCCTTGATTCAGCACAGCAATTTCAATGTAATTATTTATTAGATAGTAAGACGTAACTAAAAAAAGTGTCCTTGAAGTACAGCTTATAGTAAACAACATATTTTTCCATTTCTTATCTACATAATAACAGTGCCTGGAAAAAACACCAGTACTTTCTAGGCTTGTTGCAGCACTTCAGCTTTCATCTATTTTGCAAGTAGAACTAAAGTGGGTTTTAAAGTAGTGTGGGCAGCGCGCTGTTTGTGAGCTACTGCTGTGGTAGAGCTTTCTCAGCCACCTGTGCCCAACATGGAGCTACCCTTGCTCTCCACTTGGGAGAGCTTGTTGGCCAGCTTGTTGGGCTGGCCTCGCAGGTGACTGGTACGTGTGCTAACTGCAGTGGTTTATTTGTAAGGCGAGTAAATCAGCTGGTAAGGAGAGGATCATAGGATCATAAAATCATGGAATGGTTTGGGTTGGAAGGGACCTTGCAAGATCATCTAGTCCAACCCCCCTGCCTTGGGCAGGGATGGCAAGGATGCACTGCCGAAGATAGCAGTCAAGGTTGTATCAAATGCGTGAGGACCACGCTGCTAAGAAGCTTAAGTGCATAAGTAAGTTGGTAAATTTTTACGTTAGCCAGACATGTGGAGGCCTTTGAAGGCCCTGGTAGTGTCGCTGTGGTGTTGTCCTTTCACACATTGGTTTCTGATACTTGGTTCTTGTTCCCCAGTTGCAGCTTTGCAGCCTGCACTTCGGTTGCAGCTAGAGAATCCCACAAACTGAATTTTGCCTATTGCTTCTGTTCCTCAAACTGTGGTCTAGCCACTCCCCCTACTCCCCAAAACACTGGTATATGAAGGGGGTTTTATCTTCTTTCCCACTTATTGATGACTGAATAGTGCAAATGGCAATTGTTGCTGACCTCCCTTAGCAGTTTAGTATTGAAAAGTTTCCTTTTCGTTAAAAAAAAGGTTGCAGTCCAGTCCAGGAAAATGATGGTTCCAGCTCCACAGTAAGAAGCTGTGGAAGCTGCGATACAGTTTTTATAACCACCATTTGTCTCGATTCTAATTTTTCTTTCTCTTGATACTACCATTTTTCCCCCTTTTATTTTTGAGGAGTAATGTTTTAACAGACCTGGAAACGTTCCCAGAGATCTCTTAGCTAGAGGGAAAGAAAGATGATCACCCCATAAGGAGACTAGTGGCTCAGATCCCCAGGTAAACACCAGCTCCTGGGCACGGAGGTTCCTACTGCCAATTACGTGGCGTGTGTTTATGCCTTTGCCATCAACATAACCCTCATCCACCCCCCGGCCCGGGCTGTCTTTGCTCCAGAGCAGCTACAGGTGATAGCCTGGAGGTGGCGGGTGTCTCAGCATGGTGATGGAAGGCAGCGAAGCTAGCTTGATTTAAAATGCACTTTTTGTCCATGACAGGGAGGAATAAATAACCAAAACCATATCCAATGACTTTGAACATTCTGTTCTAGTGCTGTCTGGGGCAATATGAACTGTTTATAACCTGAGGAGGTCTAAGTGCGTAGTTACTCATTTGCTGTCTTTCCTATATGTTCCTTTAGCAATGCTTGATGATTTTCTTTCCAGTTTACACTTGAATTTGATTTTTTAGGGGTAATAGTACTTCTTTCAGAGGAAATTAAAATGTACTGCTTATGTCTCTATTTGTAACTTACTGATAATGAGTACATTTTCTTAATTAGCCTCTTGACATAATTCTAGTTTAACTTAGCATTTAGCTAGAAAATTTACAGTGTCAATTTCCAGGAATAGTTCAGATTTAGGCAATTCAAAAATATTAATAGCTTTTATTGTGTCATGGGAAAAGAAAAAGAAAGCAACAAATATTAATGTGCCTGAGTCACTCGGACTGTCTATTCTATCATATATAGAATATATGATATCATATAAAAGGAATATCCTTTTAATTGAAAAAGAAAAAAAAATCCCAGCCTCTATGAAGCAACTCTTTTTCTTGCAAGCTTCCTGTCTAGACTTGTAGTCAGAAAAATCTTCAGGAACCGGCTTTTCCATCACTGTCTCTGGCTGGGGCTGGGTGATACACCATCCGCTCCGTCCGTTCAGCTGCATCTCTTACCTACATGAAGACTCCCAGGAAAACATCACCATTTTAAATTGAATGTCTACAGGATCCCTGGGGAAAAGAGATGGTTTCCTATCTCTGGAGATGTCCCTATAGTGTCTACATGACTGAAGAAGAAAAGCGGGAGACGGCAGTTGGTCCTAACGAAGATGTTGCAATGGTATGTGTGCGTCTGATAGCCCCTACGTGAAGATCCCCAAACGGCCTCTCATTTTGTTGTTTGGTGGTTGCATTTTGTTTAGGTTTTTATTTTATTTATGAGGATTATTTGGTTTTTTGCTTAATATCAGGGGTAAGATCCTGGCACCCTGCTATAATCGGTGGGAGATTTGCCAACGAGTCTAATGGAATTCTGTAAATGTAAAAAGAAATTTTTATTTATTCTGAAATGCTACATTTTATGTTTGTTTTTAAAAGAAAGCCTCCTGCTGGCAGAGCTTTGTTCAGTGGCCTGGGCTCTGGCAATGGCCTCTGACTGCCGGGGCTGCCGAGGGGCCGTGCCAGCCGCCTGGGTTCTCGTGCCGCTCAGCCCTGGCTTTCCAGGCAGGTTGGGCTGGGCTGGGCTGGGCTGGCTTCTGCGCTAGCCGGTGGCCACATCTGGCGAAAGGCAAGGTCGGTCTGGCAAGAGTCGTACTGCAGTGCTAGCTAAAGAGAGCTGGAGGGGCTCTACAGCTTGGTGAGAAGTCTGTGAGCGAGCAGAGTTGCTGGCTTGCAAATACAAGATCTGGGAAAGCCGAACAGGTTGGTGTAGCTCCTGACGGCGCTTCCAGGTTGTTTGGCTCCCCTGTATTCAGTAATCGCTGCTTAAACATTGAGAGTCAGAGTAGCGTACTGGCTAAACCCGTAAATAACACAGGTCCTCGCCTGGAGAAGAACTCGTTCGTTCATTTTACATTTGAGTTTCCTTCGTGTGTGTACTTCAGGAAATAGCAAAAGGTCCTGCTGTCGTTCCCTGCGTCGTGGAGACCCTTCCCGGGACCACCGACTAACCCCGTGGGTCGTTACTTTTTTGAGCTCAGCTGCTTTAGCCCCAGACCTAATTAGGAAACATCGCCCTGTTCCCTTTGCAGCTCCTGACAGAGGCTGAGGCGTTGGCTGCTCTCGGGGAGGTGCAGGTGCTCCCCTGGCTCTCCCCTGGGCAGCCTGAAGTGCACCGTTATCACAGGGAAAGTACACTTGGATTTGCAGGCCATGTTAACGCTTACGGAGGCAGAGCTTTCAAGTTCTCATTTTTGCAACACGCAGATGATGGAGTGTGTTTTGGTAAGTTGTTTTGACATCATAGCAGAGCAAGGAAGCAAGTAGCTGATTTTCTTTTTCCGGTGCCAAAGCGCTGGAAAGAAAATACCTGAAGTTTGTAGTAGTGGGAATAGGGCAGGCTTTTACCTGTTTTGCGTGCGCAACTGAGACACCGTGTCGGGTGGCAAAGCGCAGTGGGGTTTCATCCAGGTACAAGTAAGTTGGGAGGGGAAATGCCCCAGCAAACGGGGCTCCTGCTACACAGGCCCACTAGTTTCTTGCATCCCAAATCTGATTTTAGGGTATATTAGCCTGTGTTGTAATAGGTTAGTATTTCTTTAATTCTTTGCAGAGACCACATGAAGGAACACCATGCTTGTGTAATATTCAGCTGCTCAGTGGTGGGGGAGCGCAGTGTTTTTGAAGGCCATACCCCAGCAGCATCCCTAGGGAGAAGCCGTAATGCATCAGACAATGACTGGACTTAATCTGTAAACAGAAATCCGAGATAGCACAGGCAGGCAAAACAGATAGGAAATAATTAGGTGTTCCAGAGCTCCCTGGGATAACCACAAAACAGAAGAGAGGAGAAAAAGAGAGCTTTTAAAAAAAAAAAGGTGATTGGGCTGCGGAGAAAGTGAGTTGGTGTCCAAATATGTGTATACAGTGATTTTTTCCTTCATGTGTTTTGCTCCAGAGCTTTTGTTTGTGCACCATGTTCTTGTCCCTAATAGCCTGTCCTGGTTTTGGAAAGGGATGAAGGGGGATTTGGTCAGCAACAGCTGATGGTTGCTATTAAACCATTGTTGAGCTTACATGGGACACAGGGTATGCTGGAAATTAGAGGCTGTTGTGAAGGGGAGAATTATAGCTGTGTCTTGGTGTAGTGCATTAATGCTGAGTCGGATGACTATGAAATTCACAGGTTTGTTGTTTATGGTAGCAAGAGTATGAAAATACTCCATGCCTGAATTTCCCATCAAGCCAACCGGAAAAGATAATTCTTCCAGATGTCTTGGAAATGCAAATTTGCTACTTTTGATAATAATGCTGCTATAGTGTGATCATAGAAAATCAAGGCAAAGGTATAGTTCCTGACAAACAGGGATTTAAAACAGACTTCTGTGGGAAACTGATTGCGTACTCTCTGTAGGCTTTGCCTGTGGCTCCCATTGTTGCAGTTTCTTGCATTAAGTCTTACACACACTTGTTTCTTTTTTTTCTACAATGTTTATTTCCCAAAAAATTCCTTTTGGCTCTTTTCACATCAGGCTTTGCTTCTGACCGAATGCTGTTGCAGGCTGATTCCTTATAGCCCAAGTGATGTTGGGGTAGTGTTTGCTATGAGGAATTATTTCTGGGAACCTGGAGAGCTCTTGACTCCAGCAGGGTGCATGATACAGGGAAAGGGAAGTGTTTAATCCACCCTAATACGGTAGTAGTGTACCGGGTACGTCTGTATTGGGCCCAGCATCACGTTTCACACTGTTTCCTTTCTTTACGCTTCTGAGACAGAAAGCAGTGGGATTGTCCCCTGGCATTCCTGGCCAAATCAGGAGGCAGGGCTACAGGCAGGATGGAGGCAGGGGGAGATGCCTGCCTTGGGTAAGGCCAGGAAACCCACAAAGTTCCATTTTTAAAAGTACGTATCACGTAGAGAAGGGTAATAGGAAGGAGGCTGAGGGAAGTTTATAGGAAAAGGGTTAAATTGTAAACTTTTCCCCTTTGGAAAGCTGAAGGATATTGAGGTTGCGACCTGACACATGATCCCAGAGAGGGCTCAACTCAAGATGTTTTTTCTTCCTGCTTGTGAGGTCTTGAATGCTTATTATGAAGAGGAGGTGTAGGTTTCTTCACTAAGAAATCACAGGTGATTTTGGTGCTTCCCAAGAAGCTGGTGTAGTTATTTTATTGGGTCTTAGTCAGAAGTGTTGGAAGTGCTGTGCAGAAGGTTTAAGAGCTCTCATAGCAGCTGAAAGCCTCTATGTGTTGTTCCAGACTGAAGTGGAATGAGATTTGGCAATTACTTCCAGGGTCTTCTTCACTTCCTGAGTGAGAAGGGGGCTTGGAGCAGTGCCCTGATTTTGATCGGGGCAGGAAGCCTCGTCTGCCCACGCGGTGGACACGGTGGTTTCCGTCCGTCCTTCCAGCAACGGTTCCTGCCTTGGCAGTGGGGGCATATTCCCTGGGCACTAACAGGGCAGATGGGGATATTGGCAGAGTGCCTATAGCCATACCACACTGGTGCGGTTTTGTATTGGGAATGCGAGGAAGAATGGGATTTGCACTGTCTGGATGAGGAAAGTTGGGATGGTCCCAGGCTGCTGTGCTGGGCCGGGATGCATGGGCGCCCTGGGATAACTGGTACCCCATGCTGCCAGGATGTGTGAGCTGGCAGGATGTATGCGATGCTGTCGGTGCATCCCAGCAGGGCTGGACCTGGTCACCACTGTGACAGCTCCCAGAGGGGCAAGCTCCACGGTCATGGATGAGTATCATGGAGCCGCTGACGTATTGTCTCTATTGCCTGTCTCTAGTGCTTCCTCCTTCCCGTCCCTTATATGTGAAAACCAGCCACAGCTGCTAAATGGTGCCCTGGTAGGCTTCACCTCTGACTTTCTGCTTTTCAGATGAGTAATTACATTTTTCAAATGGCGGCGGTGTGTTTTGCTGTTTCTTCCCTTGTGTAGCCCGGCTGCTCTCTTCGCCTTTGTTGAAGGTGTGCGTTTCAGGCCAGGCAGCGGAGTTTGTAATTTCCCTTCTCCTGTGGCTTTTCTTGCATTTCAGGCATTGTATCTTATAGGACATTGAGGTCACCGTTACCATTATTAGAACATTTTCCAAGCTCTCATTTAACAGACCTTCAAAATTAGACAAATAACGGTTATGTAATGAGTCAATCAGGCCATCACAAAAGGCTTGATAAATGGGCAGTAGCCCAGTACAATCAAACAGGGACACTCCAGGAACTCAAGAAAATGCCACCTCTCTTCATAGATGATGTTTCAAAAAGAGGGGTTTTTTCCTTAGGATTTTTTTAAGTGTGAGGCCAGGAGGATCCTGAGCCGAAATCTACTCAAACCCCATAAAAATACTTGTCCATACACGTAATGAACTAGCCTCTACTTTCAGCCTTCCATTGTTTATATTTTGTAATTATTTGTGGTCCAGCTGTTAGTGCTCTGTATAAATAAGAAACTAGTGAAATATAATGGAGTTTCTCATCAGATACCCTCCAGAATGTGTTTGGTTATTCTTGCATGTGCCATCTGTTTTTAACAAGAAGGACTTGGATTAATCAACCATAACAACTGGTTTAGCAGTATTATATTTTCTAAATAGATCGGTATGATAATATGATTGTATTTGGCATGAAAAGCTGGTAGATCTTATTCCTGTATATGTGGGGTTTTTTTCCTGAAGTGGAGCAATATTTTTTCCGCTGAATAATGTCACTGTCGCTGGAGAAACATACTAAAGAAGTTAATCGTGTTTCATCATGCATCCTGAAAGTCTCAGACTCCCTTATCAAGGCAACTCCTTGCCACTCTTGAAAGGGTTTCTAGAGCAGACATCATTGAAGTCCTGTATCATACAAGTAATATACAGATTATCACAGAATTGTTTCCCTGTCTTTAGAGTTTCTAGTTGGATGTTGCTCTTTTCCAGTATTTCATGTTCTGTTATCGCTCCTCTTCAGCCTTTGAAGATGATGTTAATTTATTTACACTCTTCCTAAACTCATCTTGAAGCAGATGAGACCCATATGTGAGCTAATAATTCTACATAATAGGCCACGGACGAGATCCGAACACTAGTTTCCCTTTTCTCATTCTCCTGCAAGCACATATTGAGTTTTTTTGCATGATCCGTCATATGAAATAAAATAACCAATTCACTAAGAACTAGTTCATCTGTGTTAAAGAATTTGATTGAACATGAAAAAAAGTGAGGTACACCTTCAGTGAATAATTCCAGCTGGAAAAACAGGAGACGCATTATTGAAAGGTCAAAGCATTTGGCGTCTTAGAAATGAAATATTTCCTTATTCATTTCATAGCACAAAAACCACTTGACACTGAATATAAATATGCTTTCATTTTGAAAAAAGTGAAAAGTAGCCCCTAGCCTCCTAGAAGAAGCAATGGAAAAGTATAAGTCAATGAACTGTTTGTTTTAGTTTATAGTGGTGTTGATGCTGGGCAGTCCTGTCAGGAAGAAAACAGAAACAGTTTCTGTACAACAGAATTGTATTTTCTGCGATTTTTCAGTTTTCACATAGAATCAGAAAAATCAGTTTATGGCATGATATAATAATACATGTTGCTTCTCAATGCCATAGGGTATCAGAATCGTATTGCTTCTATCATCTTAAGTATATATGTCTAATAAATAATACATGTATAAACAGAAACTGTTTAATGTGTAGAATACGTAGTTGGTTCATGCAAGACAGTGTCTGTTTCTCCTGTAAGCTTGGACACAGCCCTTCAGGGTCTTGCTTCCCTTTACGCACAGAGACACATTTGCTTCTTGCGGGTGGGTACACCTGCAAGGCACGACGATAATGGAATACGCAATTTTTTTATACATCTGCTGTGCATTCTAGGTATTTGCATCGGTGTTCCTGCCTGTGATCTCTGGGGACTAAAGAGTCTTGTGAGATTGTTCTGATTTGATAAACACTGTTGAAAGTTTAAGTATAATGTTACATCAGATACTGAGATAACTATGGAATAAATGTGTTTAAAGTTGGATGAATACATCCATGTTAAAAGATATTTCAATTTGGTGGTAGTTTGTAGTTTAATAGTATTTTACTATTATGGCTTCTAATCGTCTCGTTTTAGATGTGAATTGTAGCATGGTACATAAAGTCAGCTGTGAATGATCTGAGGTTTGAGGTCCTGTTTGAGTCTAGGCACGGTGTAATAGTTTACTGTACACACAAAATGAAAAGTGCATGGTTTGAGACCTCAGTTCTGTGTATAAATGGTTTATTGCAATCAATACGGCTTCATGGATGTGCTATTTTTGCAGCATACCCTCCACATACTGAAATATGGAAGTCCTGGGAAAGATGTGTTTACACAGGATAGAAATAGAAAAGAAGTGTATTCTTAGCTTCTGCTGGAGAAAGAAAATAAACTGATTGTGTACTGGTAAAATCACTAAATCATGTTCACGTTTTGGAGGGGAAAAAAGTCAGATAACAAACAGTAATTTCTGTTTTAAATCTCATTGCATTCAAAATGCACCAAAGTTAATTTTCTGTTAACTTTAACATGTAGTGTTAAAGTGATAATTTCTTTTAAGGATGAGAAAACATGGCCCTAATCTTACTATAGCAAATCAGCATACCTTATATACATATACTCCCCATATATACATACACATAGAAACACATGCTTAACCTTGCAAAATGTTGGAAATCCTGTTGACGTTGATGCTGCTGACTACTGAGGTAGCCTAGAAACAGCGTTACTCTGGTATTTAATTCCTTGAGAAACAGTATGGGATTGCTCAAGATCCATCTGCAGACTCCTGCTGCAAGTGAGAAAGGGAATACAGTTCTCATTTTACCATTTCCATACCCTCGAGTGCTTTGGTTTGCAACCTTAAATTTCCCTCCTTAGGGTTTTTTTAAAAGGCAATAAAAACAAGTTTTAAAACAAAATCTTGAATCCTTGTGGTAAGAATTAAGTTAAATCCAAATGATAAAATTCAGAGTCTCTATACTGTATTCATTTTAATGCTTCAGCATTTCTGACAAGCTATGAAGAAATGAACCTCCTACCTTTGCAGATTACACATTATTATTAAAAGCTATCCTTTATTAAAAATGCACGGTTGGTATTTTTAAAAAAGGCGAATCATATGCAGTACAAACAGTCAGATTTTTATCCTTTTCTTGTATTTGCTTTTCAGAGATACAGCAGCCAAAATCAATTTGTAAGAGGGCAAACTTATCTTTAGATCGCCCACTTCTGAAGCGTCACAAATTGTTCTGCCTCTAAAAATCCAGTGGCAACCCTGCAGAGAGGGGGACCACGCGGTACGTTGGTAGCCATGCTGCAGCACCGACTGGAGCCCCATTGCTCTCTGAAATGAGAAGTTCACAGCAGAAACCTTGGGACAAAGCGACGCAGCTGCTCCTCAGCCAGAGGTTTACTTTTTGCTCGCAAAAGCTCGCCTCCAGGTGATGCAGTGTGCCAGCGTCGCTTCCATCCCGGCCCTAGGGTCGCCTGCCTCTCTACTCTGTGCCTTCACGCTCGTGCCGCACACCTGCTTGCGCCTGGGGCAGTGCTGCTTTTGGTTGGAAGAAGCAAAGATTTATGATGCTCTCGGTTGGTGATTTTTCTCTGCCTGTTGTTATACTGAGCTCCCACGGACTGACCTGGTTTGCCTGCTCCAGGTCTTGGGTGGGTATGTGTCTTTCAGATGTGTTTAAAGGTGAATCTTCACTCCAGTGCATTTTCTGGTTCTTTTTTTTTTAATATTTCCTAGGAACCAGAACACACTGTCAGTTACACTTGTTCACCTCTTTTGGTGGAGCTAATGCCCCTCTGTTACTCCCTCTGTGGTGCTTCGGGAAAGGCAGAGTTGAAGTGATTTCTCCCGTGGCAATGCTGGCAGTGGGCGAGGGGCGTGTAGGTGTGTGCGAAAGGGCTGCGAGTCCCTCTCGCTCCCCTGCCTGCTGGCCCAGGTACAGGTCAGGAGAGTCCGTATCATAGGCTGCTTATGGCTGCACTTTGAGCTTTATAGAATTTGAAGCAAGACTTTCTAAAATTGGTTACCTGAGTGTTTTGACGATGCTTGTCTCCTGTTGCATTCAGTTTGCCATCGATAGGATGGTATGAAGTGGGTGAGGACACTACTTTCGTATGTACAAGGGAAGCTACTTGAGAAACAGAACTGCCAGTTGCGTTTCTCTTGAGGAGCTGGCATGCTGACAGAAAATGAGTGTTTCAGAGTCTGCTTGGCATTCATTGCTACCATATTCTTAAACTCTTCCTTTTATTGACTTGCGTGTTAATTTTTTACCTTGCTACTGATTATGCTCCCTTTTTGCTTCCTACTTCTCTTTTTAATGTCAGTTCTTGCCCTTAGACGTGTTTGACTTGTGATTATCCCTTTTCACAGAAAAGTTCCATCACTGTCCCAAAAGGAAATGTGTTGGCCGTGTAGTTCAGGAGGCTTCACGGGTGAATAATTGTGAAGATCAAAGTTCCTTGCATATCTGGCAGTCTTTACAGCAAATTAAGTGTTTATTGGAGATGATGCTATTTTTGCTTAGTGTCAGGCATCAGCCTGTTAATATCATGCTCTATTTACAGAGACTGTTGTCTTTCCTTCTCTGTACAAAAGCAACTTCCTTTCTGTCTCATCTGTTTCCACCATCACTGTCTCTGGGATGGAAACGAATTTCAGTGAGACTGTGAATAATAAGGAGATGCGTAAGTAGACCACCCAGAGAGAAAATACAGAGAGGATCGCCAGGCAGCCTCCTTCTTCATCACTGGTGGGGCCCGGTGGTGGAGGAGAAGGGCTGAGGAGATGGGGACAGCAGAAGCAGCTCTGCGAGATGCCACTGCCTGTGGAGCAGCCCTTTCTGCCTCCGCAGGCACCCTGTCCAGCCACTAATGGCACATGGGTTCGTTTCTCGCCGTGCTGTTTATGGGGCTGTGACAAGCTGTAACAGGAGTTAATGGATGGGTACAGGCACGGGCACTGTGGCCGGGAGATGTTAATGCAGGCGGCAGGCTCTCCGTCCAAATGTAAAACATGACCCCCAGGTCTCTCCAGCCCACGGTTAGCACTGGCAGGTCCTTTGCCGTAGTTCAAGGGCTGCCCGTCCTAGTGGGACATTTGTGAGCTAATTGCTTTAGAGCAAAACAATGAAAAAATCTCTACTCTTGCACCTTTTGCAATAAAGTATTGAAGCCTCTGAAGGTATTCTTCACATCAATTATAAATCATTCAGTTGGAGGCCATGCAAGCTGGTCCTACAAGCTGCGACAGTTTATAAATCGCCATTTGAAGAGTTGAGCTTTTTGCAACCTAAACAGAATCGTCTGTTCCCCTGGAAGAGCGCAGCTTGGAGGGTGTTTGCTCCTCTTCATGATCCTCTCAGTTCTGCTTCCAAAGGAGAGCCAGCACAGGCAAGGTCGGGATCTGCAACCGTCAGGGCAGCATCGCATATCGTAGGCTTCCAAAATTTGCCCAGCTTCCCAGTTAGCAAAGTATGCATGACTGGTCTTGCATGCTGACTGGCATCTTGAACTGAGTGGTTTCACCGAAGCCAGTGGCAAGCTTTTCTGCTAAATCTTTGCAGGTTTTGGGGCTGCCTCCGGACCACTGCTTTCTCACCCAGACACACATGTTCTGCACATGTCCTCGTGGTTTGCTAGGCAGTCCCATGTGATGAAAAGTGATGTAGTATTACCAGCCCAGATTAGTATTGTTCTTCTGTAAGAATTGATTGCCTTGAAATTAGGGACTGTACTTGAGTACAGACGCCCTCACTCTGGGATGCTCGGTCTCCAGATGTGCTGTGTTGTAATGACACTCTAAATGCCAATAATTTACACTGGAAGAAGGATGCAGAAAAATATTTTCTAAAGGTCATTCAAATTTTGGAGGCCGTGCTCCCATGGGATGAATTTTAAATAATTACACCAGTGGCATATATAAAGTTTTAAACAGAAATCAGTGGGGCTCCTTTGGCTGTCATGAGATCTGGGAGCCTGGTTTTTGGGCTCCCATATGTGCAGCTGGCTCACCAGCTTGGGAGCTGTCAAGGAGGTAAGAGGGGCCTGGGAAAACAAGCTGATTTCTTCTGAAAGCAAATGGGTTTCACAATTTCTGGTGAAATGTTTCATGCTCAAAGAACTGTCAGGTTCCAAAAGGAAAACATTTTCCCCGAGCAGTTTTTTGCAGTGGTGGTGGTAGGGTTTTGGGGTTTGATTTTGGGGTTGATTTTTTTTTTTTTGTTCCTACTTGTGTGTTAGCAAAGCGTAGGTGAAAACATAGCTAAGCGTAGAAGACAGCATTACTTTATTGTGCTATTCCTCTTTTTCCCCTGTTTCTCTGACAGCGTTCAAAGTCTGTAACACGTAAGGGATGCAACATTTTAGTTGCTTCCCTACTAAGAGAAAGAGTTAAGGTTAGGGCTAGGTTATGTTTGTGGACTCTGCAAAGTGCCTGCAATGCCCTTGTGAATTTGGCCAACAGACTTAATGTTGCCTGCATACCACAGTGACAGATGCGCCAGAGTAACCTGGGGAGACGTACGCGTGTGCCAGCAGCACCTGCCCCTGCAGTTACGGTGTATGGAGATGGGCAGTTTGTTATGTGTTGTTATTCAGTTGCTTTGTCATCATCTGAGGTTGCTTGAATTTTAACTTTAAAGTTTTAAAAAACACTATGAAGGAGACAAGTTAGGAAAATACGGCTTGATTCAGGGGAAAGGTATTGAATGGGTGATTTACATAACTGAACTGTGGCATTGCCTCTGATTGCCCCTTCCTGCTTTCTTGTCTTCAGATGGTGACAAATTCAGAGAGACGACACCATCCAGACCTCCATGGTGTTCCAGTGTTGCTGTGGTCCCCCTGCACTGGGTTATTTTTCAAACCTATTTCAAGTCCCTGTTTCTGTCAGTGTGTCCCAGCACTGTGTTCATTCTTCTGCCTTTCTGCATACTGAACAGTGACCTTCACACTAAGTCATGCTTCATTTTCGTTAAACTCAGTACACCAAAGCGACAAAATGAAGCCATTTGTTTTCACATTCGGTGTTTCCCAAGCATGGTGTTTATCAGAAAAATACGCACCTTTACACCTGGGAAAAAATGAGAATAATTTTCATCCACGTTGAACAAGAAAGTGCTGTTTTGTATTTATATACAAATTTCAACTGCTGTCATAACAACATAACATAACGTAACAGTAAATGGTTGAGAAAATAGTACATCAATCAGAAAGTATTCATCAGTACATCACTCTCTATTTATAGTTTCTAGGTTTGGCTGATAAAGCATTCATATTGTTTTAGTCTTTATGCTTTGTCATATTAATTTATTGCATACTGCTTTCATGGTATATAGTAGCTATCTTTAAATCTGTATATAGCTCATTTTTGCTTCTTTCCTTCTCTGTATGCAAACCTACTCTTTTTGAACTTGGATAAAATTGGTTGCTCCACATGCCTTGGCATCTTATGTGAGAATTTGCTCCTTATCGCTGTGCGGTAGAAAGCACTTAGGACTTTAATTTATTCATACATATTTGAAAGGTCTTTGCTCTCTGCGTTATCTTTTTGGTTTACATAGATAAAATGCCTAAAATGAAACATTTGGCTGCTGTGAGAATAGGGGCTCATTTGTAAACTCTGCGGAGATGGACTGACTTCCCAGCGACATGGAAATACGCTAGGGGCTCCTGCCGGCTGCCAGTGCCGTGGAGTGCCTCTTTGGTCTGGGGTGCAGCTGCAGTTAAAACTCCCAAAATGCAGTGTAGTGAGCACAGTGAGGAAGGAGAGAGGGTCTGAGCTGTCAGATAGTTCTCTTTACTGTGTGTGATGGAGGAAAGCTGTTGCTGAACAAATGCTGCCCCGCGAAGCAGGTACCAGGGAGGGTTCTGCTTCGTAGGGAAAATAACACTTTCTAAATCAGGACAGTGTCTGCTGTTGGGAGACAGGGTTTGGCAGCTCGGGCAGGAGCTTGTGGCACTGCGTGTGGAGGACTCAGCCAATGCTTGGCTTTAATGAGCGGATCCAAGCCCACCGCCCCAGGCATCTGTCTGTCTCTCTGGCTCACATGCACACAGAGCCATGCTTTTTTACCACCACAGCACTGGCGAGGCTGGACGTCACTGGTGCCAGCACCGTGCTCCTTGGGGGTGCATACATATACCCACACCCATGTGCCTTTATAGCCATGATTTTGTTTCTTAATTGGCTGTTCACAGCGTGCGGAGCTGTGGGGACGAAGACTAAAAGAGCAAAAAAGAAGGGCTTTACTCTGTTGTATATATAATATATATATTATTTATACAAGATAAAATAATAAGCTGTTCCATGGGAAAAGGACTAACGAAGTCTGTTACTTCCTCAATCTCACCTGCCTCCTCCTCAGCTGCTTCGCTTGGTTCCCCGATATTTCTGGTAGTCCTCATCCCCTCCTCCCCTGTGTGAGTACCGTACTGCCAGCATCATCCTCAGCCGGGGGGTGAACAGGCAGTGTACCCGGCAGGTCCCGGTTTGATCGCCTGGCTGGCATGCCTCAGGTGACGGGCAGCCCGGTGGGTGGCACGGACTCGTGCTGCACTCACATTGTGGGTTCCCCCGCTTCGACGCATCCCTTTGGGCTTCTGCTCGCCAGCCAGGGGTGTTACAGAGTCTCTGGGAACCCAACGCCTCCTCTGTCAGACCTCTCTTCTTCTGTGGGCTGTGGCTACTGCTGGCCACTGAGCCCACGGGAAAAAGGACACTTGTTTTGTTCGCTTAGAAAACTGGCCTGACCATGGAAAAAGTTGTATCGAACCCCCTTTTTCCGGTCTTCTGTGTGGAGCCTGCCTCTGTTAAAGCTGTAAGTGCTTCAGGGCCAAGAGCTCTGCACATGTGAAAAGCGTAGAAGCATTTGGGGTTTGTCGTCACATTGGTGGTGCTAGAAATGATGACAGGGGCTGCATGTATAGCAAGGAAGGTTGGCTTTCTCTATGGTGATTTTAAAGGCAACCCTATAATTAGAGGTGTGGGAGTTTAGAAATTTTTGTGATTTTGCCCAATTAAAACATTTAAAATAGCCATTCCAGCAAGTTAACTAGAGTTTCTTTAGCAGGAAAGACCTAGCGGCACACATTGAGTAGCACAGTCCATGTCACCACTGCACAAAGACCTAGGTTTCATGGGAAGATTTTTGAAATCTTTAAGAATAATGGCACGCAAGTGCGCTTGAAAGTATGCCGTTTTGATGAAAATCTACAGAGAAAGACTTTTTTTTGCCTATAACTTTTCAATTCTTGGCACAGCCTCTGAAGGAAACTAAAAGTAACCACATTTGCTTGATTTAGGGAGGGGGCAGAGGTGGAAGAGAAAGCTTGGGTCACGAGTTGTATGTTTTGCCACGTTAATCATTTAGGATTTTCTCGCTTGAAAATGAGGCATCCCAATGTTATTCTAAACATAGTGTTTTAAACATACGCAGTGGTAGGGACAAATGGATGTATTTATGTACATCTATCAAACATATGTATTACGTGACCTCGCTTCAGCAAAATATTTTGCTGCTTCTTTGTGCTAAAGGAAAAAGGGATGGTTTGGAACCGCAGCCTAAAAATTGTCAAGTGCTGCAGATCCAAATGTAATTCTGTGGTTTTGTTCACAGAACTTATTTTTAGGTTGGCCTGTCTTCTCCTTGGTGGAGAAATAAATCACAAGTCATTTACAAACAGCAGATAAAGAATTGCAAAACTTTGGGCTGGATGCCCTTAGCACCGGCTGGTGAACTGATTCTCCTGAAAATACTATGAACGCTCCTGATTTTCAGTGAAGAATGGAGAATCTGGCTTTAACTGCAAATGCGTTCATCTTGCAATATGTTGGATCCAGCTTCATTTTTTTTTTCCTTGCCTTTTCAACTAGTTTTTCGTTATTATTTCCCCCCACCTCACTTTCTGGGGACTGACGCCTCTTAAATTCTATGTAGGTGCTCCCCTGGTTTTTTTCAGGTGAGGAGGTTTGTGTAACTCTGCCGTTCCCGTACATTCAGATCTGAAGCTTCTCGGTGCAGGTGTCACTTAGGCTGGCAGCCTTAGCCTTGTGTCACCAGCCGGGTGGCACCGCAGCCCAGAGGGGCGTTCCACAGGGCGACGCCGTCCCCTCTTGTCCATTCCCATTGCCACCTGTCATAAAGTTACAGGGAACTCGTGTTCTGTTTCTTACTTGTCTTAAGCTTATGCTTACTGGGGGATGTATGTATGCGAGGATTGCAGCTGTTGTCTAAAATGAGAAAATAGTGTGTTGGGGCTTGCAGAAAATATCTTGACAGCGAAGGACAAACAGAAACTGCCCAAAGGTGTTTATTTTTAGCTTGTTTTGCTGTGTGAGTGAGTCTTATGCAATTATGCTGTCCCGCGTGAATGACTTCTGATTTTGTGCAGGGCCTCCAGACTTGGCAGAGAGGGAGAAGTTCCCCTTGGTTTTGTAGAAATCAACCTCAGGTAGAAGAGAGGGGCGGATGAGTGCGGCCACGTGGGCGGGCAGGACCCCCTCTGCTCCCGGTGCACCTTGGCAGGCAGCTGCTGGCAGCCCTGTGATTCCTCGTGGACCTCTTCGCTTCATGTCAAGGTTTTGGAGTCCTAAGCCATGTTTTGGAGTACTTTGATTTGGCAACACTGCGCCTACCGAGAGAGATGCCCCAAGCGTCCCCTGGCGTGTCATCTCTGACGGCGGCGCAAGGTGTGAAGGACACGAGGGGCTCGGCCCGTCTGGGGGGGGCGCAGCGAGTTCCCACCAGGCAGGAGCTGCTTTTAGCAACTGGGAGCTTATCAGAGACGGGAGGCGACAGTTGCCTCTGTTTGGACACTTTTCGTCCTGGAACCTATTTTCAAACCGGGAAGAGTCATCGAGCAATCAGTTTAATCTCAAAATTAAGTTATAATTATAGAATGAAAAAACATTCCCCCCCTCCCCATCTTCCTCCCCTTCCACTGATGGTCCCCATGAAGGGATCTTGTTTTCCTGTAAGCCAAATGACATCCAGGACAGTCTCAGAGTGGCTCCTGTTACTAAACAGGCGTTTGCCATTGCGAGGCTGGCTTTTGCATGCTTTGCGAGTTTTACTGAATATATTTAGTAACTCCAATTGTTTCTGGTAGTGCTTTTTTGTAAGCACGTTGGGAATGCTTGTAAGTGTAGCTGCACTGTTTTTAACATCCTAGCATCTCTAGCTCATGCCAGCAGCAATGGAAGTCGATAGTGTTGAATGTGAGCCTGGGATGTTACTGGGTTGTCGGCATGTCCAGAAACTCATATAGAATTCCTTTGGGGTCAAGTCCACAAAACTATTTCAGTGAATACTGGGTGATAATTAACAAACACATTTATTCAGGCTGAATGAGAAGATGAATTTCAAGGGGTTTTGTGGGGTTTTTGTCTTTCGAGTATTTTTGCCCTTTACGCAATGAACGTTTTGAAACTAAAGCATTGACTTGAGGAAGCACACTGTTTCATTTTGATGGTGGGAATTGTGGGAAAAACTCTACAAGTTGAAAAAGAGAGCAGCATCAGTTTCTCCCCAGAGGCACAGCGTAGCCTGCCCCTCTCCTGGCCCTTCACCACCAAGGGAAGACGTAAAATCAGAGAAAACCAAAACCAGCGTGGCCGATCACTGCTGCAGTATGGAAACGTCAGCGTGGAGGAACTGATCCACTTCATCTACATCTGCCCGCTCCACTTATTTGATATTTTCTTCCCTGTTCCTCAGATTGCTCCCTTTGCTGTCTTACTCGCTTTCAAAAAGGCCATTTTGGATGTTATTTAAGAAGAGAATTTAATCTGGCACAGGCTAGGACTGAGTAAATGAAATTTCTGTTTGAAAATGGCTGTTAGTGCTGTTTCCTGTTGCCTTCATTTTATCCCCTATTGCTTACTATTGAAAAACACAGTATAAGATGCACCGCTTGGAAAATATAATGAATGCATTTGCTTTTTCTTCATTATTATATGTAAATCTTTAACACTGCAGTCCCTGTATTATTTTACTCTGTACATTTGATTTCTTAACAGGAGGTTACCATTGAACTGCACGTCACTGACACCTGTGCACAGCTCGTACTTAAAATTATTCACGTAGTAACTGCGGCAGGCCGGTCAGTGCCGTGCACGGTGGCATTGGGAGTAGGAAACTCCATTAAAGCTAGGTATCCTTAAATCTTGGCTTTGAGTTTAATTGTAACAACAGCATCAGCTTCCAGTTAATGGACTCAAAAGCTCACTGGCAGAGCAAGCCACAGTGAGTGTCACCTTCCAGACGAGCCAGGAGCAGCAGCAGCCCTTGCTACTCGAAAGAGCCCTGTCCTTCAGGGTGCCATTGGAATTCCCTTTTTTTGCCTCCATCTTACTGAACAGCTTCATAATGATGTTTATAGGTAAACTTTAACTCATAAGATGTTTCTCCAGCAGCTGCTCTTTGCTAAAAGGGAGCAGGTTTAGACCTGCCATAGGTAGATTTTTGTTCTTAAGCTGTCCTTTGCGGTTTGGTAGAGAAAAATGCATATTCATCTTCTGGGAATTGAGATTCATTTCTTGGGTGACCCTGGCACTGAGAGGGACAGTTGGGGTTCATAGGTGTCTGGTGCCAGTTGAGGTGACCTTGGCTGTCCTGCCTGTTGGCAGTCCAGTGTAGGGCCTGGGTCACTCTGCTAGCTCCCCGGAATGTCTCAGATATCCTAAAGTGCATTTGAAGTGGCACTAGATGGTTGTGCTTAGGCCCCTGGGTCCCTCCCAAAGTGTATGCACACTCCCCGATGAGCTGTGTTTCAGTGCCCCTGATTCCTCTGATATCACCCTGTTACCAGGGAGGAAGAAGATTAAAGTAAGATAGGATCATTCTAGAAAATTTAGGTTCTTGATTACAAAAGCAGAAGCACGCTCACTGCACGAGAAAACACAATCCAGTTCTGGATGATATTTGACCGTAAAGCTCATCACCAGTTGCTCTGATCCCGTCTCATAGATCTTTGTGAAACCATCATGAATCCATTCTTTTGGTACAGATGGAGATCCCAGCTGCTCTCCAGAGACACTGTACTCTCCTCTGGATCAAGATGAAAGCTGCGCTCTCCTACTTCTTACCACCTCGCTTTTCTTGCCTCTTTCCTACCCTGCTCCCTCCAGATTTGCATCCCCGTCTGTTCCCTGTTGCTTGGAGCTGACTTCCAAAGCCAAAGATAAGGACAGCTTCTGGAGTTTCGGTCTACAGTGAAGATGGCAGAAGAGAAAACACTTCGGAAAAATTGCCTCTTTTGTGACATTCCTTGCCTTCAAGAGTGCCTGCTTTAGATTGTACTATTTAGTATCATTCTAAAGCTGCAAACTGAACACCAAGTTACCCACTCTCAGCTGCACGCACTGTGTTGTACCCTACCCTAACCTACCATGCGAAGCTTAACCTTGGCCTTTGCAGCCTATAGATTGGAGGGGCTCTTGGGTCATTGGGTCCAGCTTCCCACCTCTGCTGGCAACCATAACGGATGGTTGGTCCAGTGGGCTCTGCATGTGTCTCCCTTATGGCACAGAGCGGAGAGGGTTTTTTCAGCACTCAAGGGGAAACTGAAGAGTTTTACTATTTGAGATCTTTAGGCTTGAACAGTTTGAATCATACGTAGGTCCGAGGCTATGCTTTCTCTGGGGAAAAAACCCCAAAGCTTTGAATTGCTTGTATTGAAGTTATCGATACCTGTGCGTGCAAGGGTAAAGAGAGCTTTTGCAGGTTGAGGGCTTCCCCAAAGCGAGCATCTATGTTCAGGAAAACCCGTGCAACAGCTGGGAGTGGTGAGACTTCTCAGAGCCTCACAGAAACGTGGTTGGCATTCAGAAAGCACACTGCCAGCTTATGTCTGCTTTGGCAGGGGTGGTGTGCCCTGAATCAGGCCCGCGGGTGGGAGACGGCCCCTCGGGCTGTCCGAGGAGGGCGAGTGGTAGGTCTGGTGGGGTGGCCAAGATCGTCGGACCTCTCCCATCTGCGTGGGGTGGGGCTGTGCCACACCGGCCTCCAGCCTGGCCCCCAGCAGCATCCTCCCGCTGGACATAGGGGGATTTTAGCCACAAAGGGCTTTTTTTGTCTGTTAGGAGGAGTCCTTGCAAGAAGGATCAAAGGACCTTAGTAGCTCCAGATGAATTGCCACACACTTCGTTAATCAGCTAATAAAATGCAATGAATATCCTGTACTTGGAAAGCCAAGTGAGAGGCCTCACAGTCCCTTATATTGTGAATTTCCCATGTTGTCCTCATTTAACCTTGCTGTGCAGTGGTTTTTTCTTTTTTTTTTATTATATTATTTGTAGAGTGACTATTAGTGCAATCCTTTCTTCTTCAGCACTTGGTAGCATCCTCAGAAACAACAATCAAGTGCAAATCAAAAACCAGAGACCCATATATTTTTGGAGTTTATTTTACAAACCTATTTGTAATGGCTAAAGAAGAAAACGCAATTAATGAGGAAGCGGAGAGTGGAAGCTGTATTGTTTTATCTGAATATTTGTTTTGGCAGCGATCTGGAGTTTTCTGAAACACTGGCTTAATTGTATCTCAAGTTTGCCAACTGTAATTTTCTCTCCTATTATTAGAAATAAGGGCATTTTTTGGTTCACTCAGAGAGATTTATTTTCATAGCAACTGCATTATGTGTATCCTGTTAATGTAAAAATCTAGCTTTTTGTTAACATCTTGCATTTAAGTTTATTTTATGGACCCGTGCTCTGAGATTTAACTGTAAGGGCTGTTAATGCATCCTGAATCAGACCGTGTGTGAGGGGCTGCTTCCTGCCAAATGATCCCCTCTGTGGACCCATACACAGCACCGTCAGCGTGTAGGGCTTTAAGGGAAGGAAGCATACTCAGACCCTTCTGATCCGTCTGAGCATGAGCATTTTCCTCTGGTGGAGCAAAAGCTACGTCTCCTACACAGGTAACCTCTGCATCCAGTAATAAGCTCCTGGCTGAAAGTGTGCAAGTGCTTTGGGCTTAAGTTCTCAGCAGCCCTGTGTACTTTACAGTTGGGCATTAGACTTTTAGAAGTGAATTCTAAAAGCATTTATTTTACTTTTGATATGGAACCAATAGCATTTTTTTCCCCTATTTTCTCTGAAGTAGCTGACATCATAGAACTTTTTCCATAATGGAATATTCACATTATTCCCAATATTAAGACTACAACCGATTAAGACTAAACCACCAACTATTGCCTGAGTAGCAATAAAATTATGAATGTTGGCGAGATGATTGCCTTTTCAGAAAGATTTCCTGTGAGTAGTAACTCCGCTGATGACATTTCATGTAGAACGTGAAATAAGAAATCTGCAGCACCTGCCAGAGAGGGCAACTTTGCTGTACAATTTGGGCTCTTGGGAAGCTGAAGGAGTCATTAGAACTGGCAAACTTTGCCAAATGTTTATGTTTGTATACAAATATTCACAAATGAACATAGTAACACCCATGTGTGCTTTGTCTGTTCTTCTTTTGAGATCCTTCAAAGGAGAAGGCTTCCTCTGTTCCTTAAGACCTGTTCTGCTTTCAACTGCGATTCTGCAGTGTGTGGGAGGGCTGTTTCTTGTTAATGTTCCTATCCATCAGAAAAGAAAACACTCAATTTTGTAATGGAGTAGAAAATCCAGTCTTTTAAAAACCATCTTTCAATTTACTGTTTGTTTTTCTGGCAATTCCCCATGACTGTTTTGCTTTAATAATTTCAACGTGTTCCCTTTTCTTTTTCATTCCATCTTCTCCTATATCGCTACCTGTTTAGAAGCGCAACTTAAACCCTCCTTAGTGGTTTTTTTTTTCCACATAGAGGCATTTGCAAGACTGAAGTTAGAGTAACTGGCATCTTTTGCAACACTAGCGTTCTCCCTAAAAAGAGGCCATGAATCAAATTAGCATTTAGCAGTTTTTGTCATGATCTGGTTGGTCTAAGTTTCAAACAGCTCTTTGTAATGAGATTTCTGTATTTAAAGTCATCTTGCTGACTGAAGACTTTCCTGGGACTTTGTAAGCGTATGCTTTGTAACATTAAATGTTCTTCCTTAATAGCAAGGGACAAATTTTGTTAAACTCCAGTGAATTTTTGTAATGTATATCAGTAATGTGATGAGGGAAGAGAAATAAATTACAAAAGTATCGTAGCTTTTAAATACTGCATTTACAGTCCAGAAAAGCAATTAAAACTTAAAGAAATGAGTTTGGGAGTGTTGCAGTAGATAGGTTGGGCGTCAGTTGCATAATCGTGTTGCTGCTGCTTAGTAGTGTGCTGTATTTTAGTAAAGAAGCTGTTTGTAATAGTCTGCGCACATGTTCCTTGCCCGTGGCAAATATTAAGTGATTCAATTCAGTTTAGATTGCAGTGAAAGTACGATAGTTTACGTCATATTACTTTGCATTTATCTAGCTCTAAGCATATGTATGAAGGGGTTACCGGTTACCGCACGTCAGCTGACACGCAGTAACTTGTTAACTCTTGTAATGAACCATGTGCTCAAGCCCTTAATTCTGCCTGGGAAGGGAATCCCTACAAAAATTTAAAACCTTTAACTGTGTTCAATTCCTCGGTCATTTTGTTTCATCTGAGCAAGGAGTAGAATACCTTACATTTAACCTGAAAGTGGGTTTTATGGACTTTAACATTCTTTGTGATGGATCTGCGTAAACATCAAAAATGTACTTTTTGATTTATAGAGGAGGGTATTGAAGCCAGCCATTCCAACTTCTCATTAAGAACAGAGCTGAACTTTTTTTTGGGGGGGGGGGAAATAGTTTGGGGGGAAAAAAAAAGTTGTTTCTGTCATCCTGAAACTATTTGGAAATTCAGGATGATTGGCTCAGTAGCTTTGGATGGGAAAAGGTTTCATACCAAAGTGGTAATTCCTCTACTTTTACCAGTTACCCTGTGATTAGGAGATGATAATGAAGAATGGGTTCAAGGCCAAAAGGACTTGAAGCCACATCAGTCATCTCTTAAGAGAGTAACTTGATCTGCAAAATAAAGGATATTTGGGGGTATATTACTCCTTATCTCTCCTTTTGACCCTGTTCCTTTAAAACAATAAAATGAAAGACTTATATATGTGGTGAGCCCGAGAAATAAAGTGTGAGCGCGCCAACGCGCTGGTGGTTAGGGCACTTACCCTGGATCCAGACCTGGCCCAGATGGTTATTTATGTGCTTATAACAGCTTGTAACTTATAACAGCTTAGCACCTTGCCACCACCACAGCTGCTGCCCTCTCTTTCCTGTGCTGTTAGAAAACATGCCCAGGGAATAGCCGTTTCAGCGCACATTTAAATATTTTCTTTGTCTTGCAGTAGAACTGTGGGTTGGTTTCCTTTTTAACTTCAATTAGAAAAGTTTGGTATATTTTTTTTTAAATTAGCCTAAATTTTATTTTCCTCCGGTTGAACCGCTAAAGTAAAAGACAAGTAAGTTGGTACTCACACAGTTGCGATTCAGATCCATTTTGCCACCAAAAGCGGTATACCCAGGTGGGCTCGGTTCTCTGTAGCTTTGACCCAAATGAGGTCATCTCTTTCATCTGAAGTGTATGGTCATCTTGCCATTCTTGTATGGCACTGCTTGCTGCTTGCTCTGGATGGGTAGACTACCTAAGCTGTAAAGCTGGATGGGTACCCTGTGTAGCAAATCCAGTCTTGTGAAAGGTTTTTGAAACTTAACTATGAAAGTAAATTCTAGAGAGTTAGAGGAATAGAGGAGAAAAATTGATGGCAACGTGGAAGCTCTGCTCTGTGTCCCTCTAACATGTCTGCTCCACGGCATCTCTTTCTTTGCATGGCTAGTCTGGCTACTAAGAGGCTGAATCCACCGCTGTGATCATGTCTTTGCATCTTTGCATGTGGTTGGAGGAAAGATCTCCTATAGACCTTGACTTTTAACTTATCTGAAAAAAAGGTATAATGAATTCATTTACTAGAAGCTGGAAAACTTTATATGCGAGGTAAGGAGCAAATTTTCAGCAAGGATGTACACGTTGTAATGTTCTACAAAAGGATATGGTGGGTTGCCTGTAACTTGACGTGTTAAAAGCAGGGTTGGCTTTCCAGCTGCCAGAAGTTTGAAATGTGCTTTCTGTAGCTCTTCTTTTCCTTTAACTGGTATGAAAAGTTAAAAATTAGGAATTTCAAGAGAAAATACGTCCTTAACTGTGTTTTATTTTGATAAAGTTAAACCATCTTGATACAGGCAAGTCATAATAATTTTTAAGTTTTTACTTAATTACTGTATAATTGTGGAATATTTTTTTTTGTCAGAGAATCTCTTTCTAATAAGTAAGCTTTCCAGTGAAAATACATTATCTGTTCAAGGGAACATGTGTTCAAGGGAACTCCTGTAGTACCTGTAGCCCAGAAATAGGGTCGATGAATGTTATGAACCTATTAGGATTCAAAACCTCTGATGAAAAGTTCTTTTCAAGTAATTTATTTTTGTAGAACTAAGTTTTCAAAGTATGAATTCCAGAAGGATAAAATGGTTTTCATTGTTCAGTGTTGGTATATGGCATTAAAAGAATGCATGACATTTTAAAGAGAACAACAGGTTCCTTTTAAAAATAGTGTTTAATTCAGGAATAACACTGTCCAGTGAAAGATCACGAGAACGATAGTAAGCACATACTAATGCTGGCTTGAAATTATAGACTGTATATTTTACCATTTCAAGAAAAATGAGATTTTTCTGAGCTTTTCCATTTACAAAATCTGTGCTTTTGGGCTAATGCAACTTGGCTTTTGGAGATTTTATTTTGGATTTTTTTTTCCCTGGGTGATGTGAATGCAACTACTCCTATGCTGGAGATTGCAAGCCAGTTCCAGTTTCTAGCTTCCCAGCAACCTTAGCTGCAAGAGTTCACGAGGTTTTTTTCCTCTCTGTCTGCAGACTGGTGTAGCAATGACAGCAGGAAAGAGCACTGACCCAGTCAGTTTGGGGAAGTTAATTTTGGCAGGGTTGGAGAGCACTGAGGTGCTGTGTGCTCTGTTCCAAGGTGCCTCCCTGGTGAGGGGCATTCAAGTAGGTGCACTCTGCAGGGGAAGCAAACTGCTCTGTTAATAGTAGTATGCCCACAGAAAAATCCCTTAGAGTGCAGCAGTGACCATATCCAGTACGATCCTAGAAAGCTGAAAGCAAGGCAGTGACAGGTTTAAGTAGGATGAAAAACAGAGACGCAGCTCAGCTTTAACCTCAAGAGACCACTGCAGTGGGCTGACGCTCACTGTGCTCTTGTGGAAGGTCTCTCTCCCCTTTTTTTGTTTCTGTTTATAACTCACGTTGTATTTTGTGTTTTGACTCCTTTAAATGCCACCGTGAAAGCCCAATGCTAAGAGTTCATGTGTTTTTAAAGAGGTGCTAGCCTTTGAGATGGGAAAAACCTTGTGTGACAGAGAAGAGGAGGAACAGCAGACCATGGTGAGGATGGGAGAATCTCCCAGCATATGCTTGGGACTCGAGGGAAAAAAGCACAGGCGACACCTCTGGCAGAAGCCACTGCAGCTGTGGTGTCCTGCCCTCAACGCCAGCCCTCCATCTGGAAATTATACTGACAACGAAATGCATCTCGGTGCGGCGAGCATGACTTCCCTCTGCAGGAATTTCTGTGCAGAGGACGCTGCATCTGCAGCTGTCTCTCGCTGGTGATGGCGATGGGTGCAGGAGACACCATCCTGCGCCAAGTGAGCCCCTTGAACGCTCAGCCCTGCTGCAGCCGTGCACGCTGCCAGCCCAGCCTGGCCGCCCTGCAAGGTGCCTCTGCCGCGAGGCCGGGGCTGGGAACAATTACATGATTTTGCTGAGGGTTTAAAGTAGTTAAAAGTAAACACGCTGGGAAAAAAAAATATACTTACGAAAGACCACAATTACAAAGATGTTCCTGCTCCTCCTTGCATTCCTGTTTAAGTACTGATGGGTTATCTGGAGGGGTGGAAGAAGAGCAAGCGTGAGGAGCGAACAAAGAAAATTACTCCTGAGTTCAGGACTTAGAAGAAATCTAAGCTTCTCATCCCACCTTCTTCTTACAGTGTCTTTCCTTGCAGAAAAACATCAGGACTGTAGAAAAAAGGTGTTGTCAACAAGAACTATATTTTGTTAGAGGGGGACATGGAGCGGAGCAAGGCAAATTACTTACAACATGTTTTTCATCAGACAGTGTTTCTGCTTTCGCAAAATGTCTGCAGAGTTAAAGCTTTTGGGTTTAGTTTCTCGAAAGGAGTTTCTTACTGGCCTCATGCCTGGTTTTGCCTTTATTTCAGTGTTGCTTTATTTTGTTCCCAAATTCTGTTGAAAAATATTGAGCTGCATGTAACTGTTTTTTAAACCTCATGCTAGTCCTGCTTCATTGTGAAAGCTGCCTTTGGTTAGTCTGGGGGGTTGCTGAGCCTCTTTGGCATAACTGGGATGAATAGTGGATGCCTTTTGGGCTCCCCCTCTTCTTGGCAAACAACTATAAAGTAGAGTGGGAAAAATTCAGTTGCTAACATTCTTGGGGGGGAGTAGGAAACTGGGTTTGGGGGGCGGCGCGTTTTGATTTGGGTTTTTTTTTACTATGGCCCAATGCTGCTTCCACACCACAGAGGCTCACGTAAACACGCTCTCGTTAGCTGTCGCTGCCGCCGTGGTGTTCGGCAGTGTGGCATTCCGCGGTGTTGTGGTGGGCGGCGGTGGCTCTAGTGTGTGCAGTGAGATGGGTTTACGAGCAGTTCTGAGTCCCGCAGCCACCTGTCCTTCCTTTGCCATCAGGCTTGATGATGCTCCGAGTGTTTGCTGGGGATTTGGTCAGAGAGTAAGTTCCCTGGCATGCCGTAGCAAGCGTAGCTACTACCTCTGGCTTGCACATCTTGGCTGTGACTTGCTCAGCTGGGTCTCCTGTTGCCTCTGCGCATCAGGGCTGGAGCCAGGCAGCTGGCAGCGCGTCCCCTCACAGGCATGCAGAGCCACCCTCATACCTGCCTGCCAGTGAGTCTCAACACCACCCATCCTTCAGCTTGCTGTTTCCAGCACTGGTCCACTTGAGTTGTGCTGCTTATGTTATGTCTGGTAAACTTAGGATGTTTGTATTTTGCTCTGTGTATGTATGTGTGCATCAGTATGCATATGCATGCACGTGCATGTGTATTTAAGCTAGCTGTTATATTTTGTCAACTCTTAAAATACCTAACTTTGTAGTGTATTTGTGCTCTTAGAGATATGGGACTGTTTTAAACTGGGCATTATACAAGTTTGCTGATTCTGATTTCATTATTGAAATCCTCACTGGAATGAAACCATCTGTCTCGCTCTTGTAACGTACATACCATGAACTTCACATGTGTGCGTGAAAGCAGTCCTGTTACTTTTGAAGGGAAAAATTAGGATCACAAGTGAACACTTGCCTACCTGTTTGTGGGATCAGAGCTGTGAAGTGCCTGCTACACAAAAAGTAAATGACAGCCAAACCCTTTACTGAGAATTTTGTGAGATTTCTTACTGCTTAAACTGTCATTTTTATCCTGACAATTAAAAGCTAAAATTATGCAAAGCTTCTCACTTGAAGCTTTTAATCAGCAGAGCCATTCAGGATGGTCAGTATGATGTGGTGCATCTCTTCAGATCCGTGGCTCAGAGCTGTACATGTTGCTTCCCAAGGAAGCAGAGATACTCATGCAGCTGGGTGTAAATGCAGATGGGCATCAAGCAGCAAAATCTGTCTTCCTAAGAAAACTTTATCTTAATCACTCTACAACTCTTTCTTAATTTCATCCTCATTGTCCTTCACACTCCCCAAAGCTGGTTGTCTGTTTAAAAGGGGTCTTCCAGAAGCAGCTTTCCATCCATCGAAGAGGGTAGAGGTGCAAACTCATGGGGAGCAGCTGCCGTTTTTTTTGGAGTCAGCAGGAGCATGGCTGCCAGCACCGCTCAGACCATCGAGAGCACTGAGCAGAGCAGAAGCTGAAAAGCCTGAAGACCTCAGGCAGCCACGTTGTTAGTGGGCTGTTAGTCTTACAGATGAGAATATTTATTATTTTAGTGCAGTACAGTGGCCTGTAAATACCACAGTCTTAAATAAATATAATGCCACAGTCTTAAATAAAACTGATCCTTCCAAGTCTTAGATGATAGGCACCTGAAACGCCTCTCTAGGCTTAGCAGCTCCCTTCTTCATATTTTGATAAAGTTTTGATTTTTCCTCGTGAGTTCAGAACGCTTACTTTATTCTGTAGCTGGCAGAAGAAAAGCCAGGGCAGGCTCTCTGGAGAGTGCTGCAGGGGCCACTTCGCAGCACTGCAGAGATTGCTGGAAGGAGTTAAAATACAGTCTGTGGAAAGTGGAATCCATGGAAAGTCCGTGGAAATTCTAGTCCGTGGAAAGTGGGTGAATTTTGTGTTGTGCCAAAAGCCCAAGACTCCTGTAAAAGCACGACTGAGGTGCTTCAGGTGGACCTCCAAGGTGCAGTCTGACCTCCCTGCAACAGACCCACGGGGATGCTGTGTCCGGGAGGTGGTCGCTCCAGTAGGCTTTCACAACGTGCTGCAGCAAAATAATCAGGAAGTGTTGTCTTCGACTCAAGCAGCAGCAGCATAGAGGATTTTAGGGAGGTTACCTCACCTTGATCAATATCTGAGGTCTTTCCGTATATTGTGAGATATGTGTATCTGATGCGTATTATGCTGTTAGAAAGTTATTGAATAATACATTTGGCAAATATTGAATGCATTGAGGAAAGGCCTGAATCCACTTTGTATGCTGTAATAATGCACATTAAAAGGGAAGAAATACACTCTTTCTGGCACTGTTGTGAATGCAGGCTAGCTGTAACCTTTTGGTACAATTACACAAAAGTTAGGTGGCTCATTGATGTATTGTGTCACATTCCTGCACCAATTCGTACTAAAATCATACCCCACCTTCTTATGCCCTATGCACTTTCCTTCATTTGTGACTACAGCAGTTATCTCCCATGCAGGAAAATAAAAAATCATCTTACTTTGCAATGTTCCATACAGTAAATGGCAGAAGTTAGGGTGAAGGCTCAGAACTTGCCAGGCGACGGCATTAAGCTTCGGCCTTTTTCCTCCCCACAAGCTCTTGTCACTGTTTTTTACTTTATTATGTCTGTGGGGTTTTTTTTATCCCCCTTTTTTGGATGTCAGCAACGCTAATGGCGAACAGGAGGATAAACTGGATGTGCTACCTTATTATTGCTTATAAATTTTAAATTGACTATTATCAACTTTCTGAAGCAGACAATAAAGTATTTCTTATGTGCATTGCATTTTAATAACAGGAAGAAAGAAGGATGAGCTTGCGTTTATCAGACGTGTATTGTTGAATGCTTTGTTTCAGCGGCTTGCAACTGCGGTGGCCTTTTTGTTTCACCCTATAGTAACTGTAAAATGCTGTGATTGGCGTAGCTTTTGGTTTTGTTGTTTTTCCCTAATACAAAGGCAGCCTGTTGTAGAAGGGTGTAACATACACCTTTGGGATTCCATTTTCATTAGGATGCTGACAAGTCCTAGATCTACATCTCTCTTTGCAGATTGCAATTAGCTCTTTTAATGGCTCTTTTGTGTTAAAGAAAAATAATGGAAATCTTCCAGTACTGTTAATGTGTTTCTAATGTTCCTTAATTTGTAGCAAGATAGCAGAAGAAATCAGTGAAGGGCGAGAGGGGAAAAATGGAGCATCCAGATAAGCTTTCCCGGCTAAAGAAATGCATGAAAAGAGAAATTTTCACCACCCGGATACAGAAAGGACCAGAGGACGTTCATTCTTGGTAATGGGAGTGTAACACACCAGTAATAATCATTTCTGGCCCTCTAAAAGCGACCAAAGTCAAGAAGACTTGCTTGGAAGTAATAGATATTTAGGATCTGCGATACGAGAAGCGTGCTTTTTCATTAGAGGGTTCACACTGCGAACAGTACGCTGATCTGTGTGTTACAGAATGGGGACTGTCTTTTCACTTGGTATTTGTTGAATGCTGCTCAGGTTTTATTTTATTTATTTTATTAAGTTATTGGGGGGAGAAAGAGGTTTGTTATCTTTGACATCAGAGCTTTTACCCTTTGATGCTGCCATCCTGCAGAGGTCCCTCTCCGCTGAGGACAGGCTGGTGTTAGTTCCTCCCTTAATTCTTAGGCTCTTTTGGGAGTCCTGAATATTTAAGTTCAGGCCTTTTGAATCAACTTGAAGCCAAAAAACCCCTTACTTTATAGGGAAAATTTTGAGGAGAGGGGAGCTAGAAAGCGCAAGTTAGCTGTGACTGCTCAGTGAGACACACAGCAACCCCTTTTGCTGTGCAGATGGAGAACTGGATGGAGAACAGGGAAGTGTTTCATGGAAATGTTCGCAGAAAAAGACATGTCACATTTTGAAGCTGAATTAACTCTGTGATTTGCACATTTCTAACCAATTCCACAGAGAATATGCTGAAAACTACTGTCAGCAACAGCCTGGGTTTATGCCTTGCATCCTTAGGATTTCGCCCAGCAGCTGTGTGCAGCTCGCTTTCCAATAACAGCTTCATTTTTTGTTCCCAGTGGGGTTTAAGATCACTCTGTCTCCAGAAGTGAATGGTGATTTTTTTTTTTTTTAAAGAGTTGGTTAATCCTAAGTACAACTGCAAAGCTGCCTCACCAGTGAAAAAGAGGTACCAATATCTGGGGTTTGACTGCACTAAGTACCATTTCTGAGTTCTTTTATGTTGTCAGCATTTTGGTCAGTGACAATAATAAGCAGTCATTTGATTGAATTGAATTCATCATTCCCTGCATAAGTTAATAAGAACGACCGTGCTAAATTTATTATGTAAAATCCATGGCTTGAAATGAGGAACTAGCAAGGATATGATGCAAAAACACTGATTGTCCCAGGGAGATGCTGATGTTACATTATATTACTCTGCTTCCTTTTTTTCCCGTCATGTGATGAACCCTGTTTGTCTTGAGCTTCAAGTCCTTTCCAGCATCCAACAGAAACTTAAAGATGTTGATTTGTTTGGCTTCTCAGGCCCTTTTTAGGAAAACAAAATATTTGGACCCAAGCAACAGATAAGCACTAACACTGTGTTTTTAAATCACTGCATATTCAGAATCGGGTAACAGGGCAACTCTAAGACCTTTGGTAGGATGAGGGTGATAAGCAATTTTTTTTAAATGGCATCTGCTAATATTTTCCTGTAGCTACTGGTAATTGTAAGGACAGTCATGTGTTGTGCTTGTCTTAAATTTCAAATAGTTCTCATTACTGTCCAGAGAGCTGGTGATGCATCGCTGCTTTCTGGATTATATCAGGATAGGTACTGGCATTTTCACAGCTGAACTGAACTGCCTGTAATGAGTTGTAGCAGTGTAAGGAAGAAGCCAGGCTGCAGAGCTGGCCTCATTGCCAAGTTTTTTTGTTTAATTTTCGTTATGATTAAATGCCTGTAAAAATAAGCTAGTGTTTGAATCTAGTCCTTAATTTGAAAGGGACAAAATGGAACTGGGAGTAGGAAATGTCATGCCTGAATCCCTGAATCACTAAGAACCAAAGCTTTTGATGGTGCCCCTTGCTGAACCTTTTCTCTTCTCTGAGGCCTGTGTCTTTAAGATAAGGCTGTAGGGAGATGTTTTGGAGTAACCCGCTCGGAGGGTCGGAGCAAAATCTTGTGTTTCCATGGAAGAGGGCAAAGTGTTCTGCCACATGGGAGAGGACAGCCAATACTTGGGCTCTTGTCGGGAATAAAGCGCTAATTTTAGCACTGTCAAGTCAAAACAGTACTGCTGTATTGTCATAGGCAGGAGACAGCCACCGTGGTGGTGTGTCCGCCACTCTGGTTCCAGCTGGATGTATTTGCTTCATTGTGGGAACAGCCATACAAATGTGTCCCTCCAAAACCAGCTCATCCCCAGGGCTCACTCTGCAGCATGATCTTTTGCTGCCTTTATCATCCCAAGCCCTTCTTTTTTCCCTTCTCATTGACATATGTGAGTAGAGGTTCATCTAGTCTAACTCCAGATGTTTGCAATGTAAAATGTCTGCATAAGAGTTATCCACCCCAATGTCTCAATGCAGTCAGTCCTAATTCATGCCTGTTAAAGGATGAGATGAGTAGTACCCTGGAAGTGCCATGTTTGCCTGTGGAAAGCATCTAGATGAGCAGTTCAGATTTGCTACGTTGAATCCTACCCATGTGTCAGTCTCCTGATGAGAACTTCTTAAAAATGGCAGTTAATCCAAATGAATGGTTTGGTTTTGGCTTTTTCATCTGGATGCATATTCCAGTAATACTTTATGTAAATAACACGTATTTCACATTTGGTTGTTCCCACAATTAGAGTCTTGGAAGTGGATGGAATTGAAGAAGGCCCAATGCATGAAATCTGCTGGGAAGATGCCTTGCTTTCTGTCATCTCTCAGAAAGGGCTTCTGGTTGACCTATTAACTGGTCTAAGAAAACATATCCATTTCAGGATCTGTCTTTAGATGCCTTATAGTCTAGGAAATGATCATACTTTCCCTGCAAGCAAGTATTATGGCTCTTTTTTATTCTTTAATTCATAAATCCTTTGTGCCTTTTTGCTGTCATAACTGAGTGTGCTCTTCTTATTAAATGAGAAGATCTGTGTAGATGCTAGCCGTGACATTTGCTTGAATATTAAAGACCTAATTAAGGATCTGTGAGGTCTCATTTGTTTTGGCTGTCACTTGCTCAACAGCCCACATCCCGTCGTCACCTGCCAGTGTCTGCGCTTCAGGCCACAGCATGGGTTGTGCTGTCATTACATTGTTTTGTCATGAAGGAATTTATTTTGTAGTCCCAGATTTTTATAAAGGGAAATGAGATATGGTGCTATCATCCCTTATCCTCTGGTTTTCTCTGGAGCTATGTCCCAGGAAGCTTCAGGACACCTGGCAGGAAAGGAGTTAATGCACTGGAAAGGGATCACTGCAGATGGAGTGGGTTTGTTTTCCCCCTCTTTAATCTTTAGTATTGCATAAACCTCCCTCCTTGATTTAGAAACTTTAAGATATTCCCCTGGCTTTGGGATAATAAAACAAACTTTTCCTTGAGTTTGGCAAAAATAAATAAAGTGTGTCCCTTGCTTTTGGAATATGTACAGAACAGCCACTTTTCTTCAAGAAAATGTCAACAAAGCCAGTCCACAGTCTGGCCAGGATTAATACTAATAATCTGTTTCACCTCTAGCAGGGCCAGGTTGTTCTCTGGTCCTTGGATTTTGGCGTGGTGCTTTGAATCTTGTCCATGCCGCTCCAGAGAGACACTGGTCTTCCCTCAGATGACTGTTGTGTTGCGGCCTTGCTTTCATGGGTTTTTAGGTGTCCCACTCTGAGGGCCATTTTTGCAGGCTGCGCCCCATAGGAAGCTGGTGCTAAGGCAACACAACAACATCTTTTGCCTTCTTCAAGAGAAAGATTAGACCCTGAGTCAATCTTGGTGTTCGGCAGTGGTGTTTCAGCTCCACTAGAAACAATATTAAACAATCATGGAATGACGGAGAAGCATGAACGCATCTAAGATAGCACCATATCTTTGGGAACTCTCTGGGGAGCTCTCTCTGCACCGAATTTTCTTAAAAACAACAGAAAAGGGGGTATCAGATCCTGTTCCTGCATTTTTAGGAAGCCAAAAGTTGACTGGCTTAAGAGCAGCTCTTTCATCATGTAATACTTTAGTTCAGGCACAAGAAGAACTTGTGTGTCGTTAAACAGATATTGATGTTAATGATGGCAGGATACTGGTAAGAAAATTACCAAATGTTAAATTCATGGGCTAAATGTGATTAAATCTCCTTGATCCATTGAGGAAAGCTTGTTTACATTGCTGGTAAGAACTTTTACTCATTACTGTGGAAGTAGATCTTGTGTGTGTATGTGTGGGTGTTTTTGTTAAATTGAGACACTGAAAGGCTACGAGAGGGACACACTTGGAAATTTTCCAGGCTTAGACTCATCCTCTTCTTTTCACAGACATTATTCATGAGACTTGAAAGCACACGTTTATCGTATGATCACAGTGGAAAATAATTCAAGACCTCTTGGTATCACCCCTTTTCTTTACTATGTTATCTTCCATTTTCTTTGCTATGTTATCTTACTCTGAAGAAGCTCTGGTTCTAATTTTAACTCTGAGTTCTGAGGACAAGTTAGTGCTAAAACTGTGCTCTTGGTAGCAGCTTTCTGGTTATCCCTCATGTTTGCAGGTGAGCTATCGTGACAGTCCCTGAGTTTCTGGAACCAATGAAAATGGTTTCTCATACAGTATTTATCACATTTTGAAATCTCGCAGCATTCTACAAAATGGGCTGCCATGAAGAAGAGAGAGAGGAAGCTTAAATGTAAACACTGATTTGCTCATGAAAAATAGAAAAGCGTTTGAGGTCATTTGGGAGAAGAATTATCCACAAAATGATCCCATAGTAGAAGGACCCATCTGTTAAGTTCAAGCTTGGTTCCATTCTGGAAACATTGTGTAAGAAACAGATGCACTTTTTTAACAGATTATCTATCATAGTTTCCATAGTACGTATGATTCCAGTGGGAATTGTGAGCCAGACATCAAAGGATAAATTCCTTAAGAGTTTATTGCCCCAATAAATCATTTTTGAATATGAGATGTGTACCAAAGCACCTTTAGCTGTTGTGGTGATACTGGTTTCTCCCTGGTGTGGGGGTCCTGGTGTTTTACTTTGGGGATTGGCTGTGCCTCTAAGGACGGGCTTGCAGGTGGCCTGTTGGCTTTGGGAAGAAACCCCTCTTCAGGTAGCTGACACGACAGCTCTTACTCTGTTCTTGCAGCAATCAAATGCTGTGTTTTGAGGGAATGTGGTGCATCTTCAGCCATCTCATCTTCCCTTTAGCCTCACTACAAACTGGCTTCTTTGTATTATTTTCAGAATGTCTGTGGGGCTTGCACATGAATAGGAAGTGTTGAAAGGGGTGCAGTCTTCAGCAAGCTCTGTGGACAAGGTAACTCCTGGGTAAAGCAGCATCACTGGCACTTATTGCATTCCTTCCACTCAGGGAGGGGGTGGCCACAATGGTGTTTGGTGGAAGGCATCTTGTCTGCAATCTAACATGAAACCTTGAGGTCTCTTTTACATGCTGAGGAGACCTGGCTTTTGTTTGATGTGTGGGCTGCTGTTTCCTCGCAGATCAATAAAAGACTTTGTAGGGGATTTTATCTGTGGGTAGCTGTAGCTGTAAGAGACTTACTGTCCTGAGAAGAAGATGTAGCACTGTATCCTCTACTCAGTGGAGGCAGGTGGGAAAATAAAATACCTGTACTCCACAAGCCTGTAGTTTCCCAGACTTCTGTTTCTGATGCTGGTCAGTGAAACATTTTACTTGTTCCGTGTGAACTGCCTAAAAGTCTTTTTGGTTATTCACAGCTTCTAAGGGCAACTATGTAATAAAACATCAATGTAGTAAAACTTGAATATGTGCTGTATAGAGGTAGTAAATATTGGGCATCTAAGAAGAAAGCTTTCAATGATGCAGGTCAAAAGGCACAGTAAGGGGGGGGGGGTTACTGTATATATCCTGCAGATAACATCTAACAGTACTAGCTTAATTTAGAAAAGTGCAAAGAGGAAAATCTTGCTTTGAAAGAGCTGCAAAATCTGTCTTTATAAAATGATGACAAGAACTGGCCTCTGAGTAGGAAACGAACATTTTCTTGAAACAGAGATACTTTGTAAGATAAAAGCTTCACAAAAGGGTCATTTCATACTGAAGAGTCACAGATCCCTGGGGTATTTTTCTATGTTTTGATATCTGTTTCACAAAACAAAAAGATGAAGGGGTTGATATAAAGGAAAGACTTTGTATGTATAGAGTCCTTTATTTCTTGAAAATCGCCACTGGTGGATAATTTCTAAAAATAATGTTACAAGCTACTGAAATGCTGCATCGGTTCAACCAAAAAGCTTGAGAAAAGAAAGATGATTCTTAAAAACATAAATTGCAAACTCATCCCTTGAGTCCTTGAAAAATGTACTTCACTTCTAAATAAAAGTATCCTAAAATGTTGTTATTATTGACGAAGGATCCTGCTGCTGAAGGGCAGACAATAACTGCTCTTACTGTCATCATCCTCTGGGTCAGTGCTTTGTAAATCCAGAATCCTCAGCCTCTGGTATTTTTTATGTAATTTTTCATAGCGTTTAATATGACTTTGTGTTTGGTTTCGGTCCCCCAAACACTCGGTTCCTATGGCACTGCTGGGGGAAGTCCTTTAGAGTGTGTTGGATTTGATTTGCTTTTAACACAACTGTCTTTCAAAGCTTTCCTTGTGCTGGGATCCCAACCGGTAGAGTACTGAACTTGGTGTGTATCGGGCGGGACACACTCTATGGAGAGGTAACACTGAGCAGCGCGAAAGAGCAAACTGATGCGACCATTGCCAGAGGGCATCCCTGCAGCCACACTCCGTGAACTTGTGGACTGACTCATGTTTCTGTTACCTGGTGGTGTCCTGACTGCTGGGTGCAGGTCATGGGAGCTTTTGCTGAGGGCTGGAGATGAAGGGGTTGATATAAAGGCAAGGTCACAGAAACACTGCTTATGCCTTCACTTGAAATTCTGCTTCTTCATGTCACTGTTTCTCACTTAGAAAATGAGGACAACAATAGCCGGAAAGGTTAGAGCTGTATCCCAAAATGAATATTTCTGCTTTGTACTTTCTTACAGAGATACTCAGAAGTTGCTTTTGGGGGAAGAAGATATTCTGAGGGTAAAATAATCAATGTTAATACTAATGTCTCCTTTGCTTTTGGCATTTTGGTGGTGGGGCAATGTCTCATTTTCTGTACTGCATTTGAGTGGGGCAGGAGGCAGAAAGCTGTTTGCGTGGATCTTCAAGGGAAAATATTAGTGCATTTTCTGAAAGGTAAGGCAGAAAAGCCGGTAAGTGACATGGCAAAAAAGAACACTTAGGCTTGAACAGCTTCATGGAGATGAGCCCAGGGAGAGTCTTCACTATCTCAGTCTCTGTGCCAGAAAGTCGCTGTGGCTGCTGCTGTTCATTAGGCATTACTGGACTGCTGGCACCGGTCATCACAGCAGATACAGCAGTAGGAACAAGTGATTTTTAGGTATTCCTGGATGTAAAAGACTGTCACCAAGTAAGCAATGAACCCGTTAATACTTATATATGGTTTGGTGAATGGTGTTAACATGACAGAGGAACTGGAAGTGGTATTTCAAACTGAGGAGAAACGCTTGCAGAGCAGCCTACTCAGTCTATCAAACAAAGAACTTTCTGAGGTGTTTAGAAGCAAGCAGTGAGTTTTCCCACAAAAAAAAAAACACAGAAAAAAAAGAACAGAAGCATCAATAAAGAAATGTTTACAAGTCAGAAACACAGACCCATATTAAAAAAACACATTAAGACCTGCTTAGTTACCATAAAAGAAAGGTACCAGTAGTCAAAGTTCTTTAGCTATTTATAAAATAAGACATTGCATTTGCTCTGCAGAGATGACAGAGCAGAGAATCAAAGTGATCAAATGAAAAGTAAGCTTCAGCTTTCAGTGATGTCCGTTGAAGGAAAGAGGACTAATGAAGTGAGGCTTGGAACTGGAAAATAGCACAACCAAGAGGAAGGCAACTCATCTGAGTGATTCAGTGGATGTTTCTCTGATTATCGCCAGGTTCTTAAAGTAAAAGGAACTGTGTATCTGGCAAAAAGGGTTTTTAATGACTGTCAAGTCAGTCCACTTGGTGACTGTCCCTAAAGGAACACAAGGCAGGAAATGTAGTACTCAAATTGGAGAACAGGTAGAAAAATGTGGTATAGGCAATTTGGATTCATTAATTGAGTTTCTGTATGAACTGACAGCTTTGAACCTGTATTGAAGGAAAGACTAATTTAAAACATGGAAGGAAATTGAAAATAACCTAATGTTTTTCTTTGAAAAGAGCTCTTTCCAAGAAAGAGAAATGTAGTAGATCTGATCTTTATTTCGATGTTGCCTTGGAAATCCTAGGAAGTGTAGGAGATTGGTGTGCTGTATCTCCATAACCACAGTAAACTGCCTGCCTGTCTGTGCAGGCATTAATGGGAATTATATACTGAGCAAGAGGTCAATCCTGTATCCCAAGCCAGATGTCTGTCATGGTCCAAAATGATTTAATGTTTTGTATTAACTACTTGGAAATTGGAGTAGAGACTAAGGTTATTCACTATGCAGCCAATGCCAAACTGAGAAAGGAGTTGCTCTGCAAACATTGAAGGACGGGATTAAAATTAATTTGTTTTGGTCAGCTAGATCTAAGATAAGATATGAGTCAAGTGCAAAATGCTGTATTTATTTATCAGCGATCAAGGCCACATCCCTGTGATAGGAGATGAGTTGTTTGTTGGGCAACAGGTCTGCAGAGGAAGATGCAGTGACTGTTGATGCCTTGTGTGTGGTTCGGAGTGGCATGTGTTGTAAGGGAAGCAAACACCATGCCAGCATGTATAAACAGGACTGCTGCATACAAGACTTGCAAAGTAATCTGCCTCCTCTACTTAGCCCTGCTGAGTCGTTAGCAAAAAGTAGTATGTCCGTTTTTGGGCATCCCTCATCAAGAACGCTGTGGGCCATGTTGAGGTGATTCCGATCTACCAGAAGTTTACAGACTGCAACGTATTAAAAAGTGTGAGTACTGGTATTGTTTAATTTACAGAAAAGAAGATGCAGGAAAGACACTCCAAATTTCTTAACTATAACCACAGGCAAAGAGGCAACATAATTCTGTGTCTGCAACAAATAAGACCCCCAAAAACAAAGTGAAAGGGAGACATCTAAACATCAGTATTTCTCTGGTGATAAGGGCAGTGAAGCACTGAAATAGATTGCCTACCCCGTACTTACCTTCCGGAGACAACGATTCCACAGCTTTGCTATATCCTGGAATAGCTCAGCTGAGCCTGATCCTTGCTGTCAGGATTTTCCAGCTATGTCTTCTGTGACTCTTAAGTTCATCTACAGCTGAGCTCAAGGGTTTATACAATTGTAAGAAAAAAGTAGAGAAGGTGACAATGTGTTGTTCAAGAAAGAGGAAGAGCATGTAGACGGACAACGGCTAGAGAGTTTGTTGGTGATGAATTCTACTGTAAAGTGTACTTCTTAGATCACCCAAAAATGCATGACAGAATTTGCCATAAACTGGCAAGAGAAAGAATCAAAGACTGTGTGAAGCCCTCTGTTCCTAGTCTACTTGACATAGAAAATGCAGAGATTAATAGCAGTGCACATTCTCTGGTGTGTATATAGTCCATGTATCCTGAGACCTTAGGATTATTTGCAAATTGCTTATGTATGTGAGGAAAAAGGTAACTCAGAACTACTGGTGTGAGGGCCTCTTAAACCCAGCCTTTCTCGGAGATGACAAGAAGTGTGTTTCTTGGGCAAAGCAGCGCAGCTGCAACTGCACATGAATTAGTCAGTCTTAGCTGTTTTAGCAAGACATTTTTTCTGCTTGCTAATTCGTACATGATGTGGTACATGGAGCTGAAAATTACTCATTCTGTATACTCATTAAAATAATGAGCAACATCTTTGCAAGCATAGTGGGTAGCATCGTTTGCATCAGTGAGACCAGAAATGCGGTTGTGGCACCCGTGGTACGTGCCAGACAGTACCGGCACCGGCTCCTGGCAGCGCAGCCCCACAGCAGGGCTCTAGCCCACGCTGTTGGGAGTGAGAAATGAGGAGGAGAAACCTTTCCTGCATTTACTTTACGTATACAGACAAGTTCTTTAGTTGACATTGCTTCTTTGATGTGGTTCGTATGGTAAGAAGCAAGAAGACATGTATGTTGGCCAAACCAATGCCCAAATACATGACCAGAGATGAGTTTACAGAAAGTACCTTCATAAGGCCTGATCCAAAACCCATTTGAGTAAAAGAGGTTCTCCTGTTGGTGACAGATTTGGTTTATATGGTTGCCATTTTTACTTTCCCACTTGTTCTTTTCTTCCAAGTCTGTGAAGTAAGCATTTTTTTTTAAATGAACTGCAGAAACTGTATGTGTAAAACAGTTTGTATTAGGTGTTTTTTCTTTTTTTTCTCTGCTCCCCCCAGCCCCGGGTTGGTTTTTTTTTTTCATAATTTGGATCAGTTGCCAAAGCTGGGTTAGGATAGGACTGAATGAATAGTTAAATTAGTAGAACTGAGAAGATGGTATCTTTAGGTGGAAGAGAGTGTATGAACTATTGGAAATAGTAAGTGGATAAACTGGATTTGACAATAATAGAGTAACTCCTGTATTCTTTTGAATAACCATTAGTCAGATTATGAAAATAACTTTGCCCTCGGTGACATAAAGAAATTCTGCAACTTACTGTTATTGAAGGGAAACCTCATTCCT
Organism: Steatornis caripensis; assembly: GCA_013398225.1. NCBI lineage: Eukaryota > Metazoa > Chordata > Aves > Caprimulgiformes > Steatornithidae > Steatornis > Steatornis caripensis. The sequence goes on along the minus strand of VZSC01006312.1, from coordinate 116,760 downwards.
CCTATTCCAGCCTCCTTTTAGAGGACAAAGACTGCTTTTTTTTTTTTATAGAGGCTAATCCACAGATGAATAGGAAGAAAACCCTGAAGACTGTGGAAACAACAAAAATAGGTTAAATGTGGCCGCTGAAAGGAAACAAAAGGAGAAGGAAAGATTCCACCCTTGTTTCTGTGGGGAGGTTTTAAAAACAAATCTCTCAGGGAAAGACAAATTTGTCTCTTTAATCAAGTTCTTACCCGAGATGTATGTGCTCTAGAAGGGAATACCAGAGCAAAGGAAGTAGTGGATAGACAGCTTTGTACCATGAACTCCTTCTACAGAGAGGATTCTCTTTTTCTAAATGTTTACATTAATTCAGCAGTGTAGAAACCCACTGTGCATTGTGTCTTGAGCTTCCCTTTGCGCATGCATGGGGATGAGCGTGGGCAGCCCTGTACGTCATGCATGCAAAGGAAGGGCTGGACAGGAATGTGCGGCTGCCCATCGTTGCATGGGAGCCAGCCTGGGCACACTCTGGCCTCTCCGTCTGGACTATAAATTCTTTCAAATGGATTTTGCTGGAATAAAAGCACAAGAAACAAGGTGCTGCGCAACATAAGAGGCCCTAACCTTGGCAAGGATGGATGGAGGTTGTACTCTCATTAACTGAAGAGAGTGCTACTGAAGACATGAGACAGTTTCTACCCCATGAATTACTTTATCTGGGGGGAGTTGGGGTAGAAATAGAAAGTTTAGGGTTTTGTTTGGTTTTTGTTTTCCTAGAAGGTTCAGTCAGGGCAGGTTCTTCGGTGCTCATACTCCCAGCCTTGAAGATGTTCAAGCCTAGTGTAAGACCTGGGACAAAAAGTGATATAACATAAGAACAGAACTTCACAATAAGATAGCTGTGATATGCCAAAAGTGCAAGGTTCTCTGTCCTACGTGCAAGTCCTTCAAGGTTGAAAGCCTGATGTGCATTAGGTCTGGTATGTGCACGTAAAGACTTTACGTATTTAAGAGATTAACAACAGTGTTTCTGGGGTAAAGGAGTGGAGAAACTGTTTTGAGAAGGATGGGATAACCAAACAAACCAAGCTCGGGGATCATGGTCTAAGGCTTATGATCAAACAGATTAAAATGAACTCTTAACAACATCAGAAAATCTTGTTAGTTTGTTATCCTGTAATGTAACCCTCTACCTGTTAATATTTATTTATATGGATTCTTGCATAACAACTGGATTAATCTTTTTATTTCTGGCCTCCTACTTTTTAACACTATAAAAGGGGGGAAAAAAGAGAAATTGTTGAGATTAGTAGTGCTGAGTTGCTGTCTAAACCGTGACCCAAAGTATTTCCCAGCCCAGCGTCCATGTATGCACACCACTTACGTCCTTCCTGCCAACTGAGACGTAACTTGGGTTTGTAGCTTCTTTCCTCTTTCCTTACACTTTGGTTTTACTGGAAGGAAACCGGCAGAATGGTCGTGGTACATGGATGGGGAAAAGAAGGGGCAATTTGGTGGTGGGATTTGTGGGATGCGTTGCAGAACATTCATGTGCAGCAGACAAAATAACATCCACTCTCTGGTTTTTCTCTTGACACCTCCAGCACACTTCATCAAGGCAGTAAGCACGCGCCTTGCTTCATTGGGACAGCTTAGGTGCTTGAAGACCCTTATTTTTGCTGGAGCTCAAGTGCTCTTTGAAGCTGTGAGGTTTTTTACATCTAATTTTATTCTGCATTTATTTCTATTTCACAGATGGTGACTGTGTGTTTTTACTATATTAATCCTTCCCTTTGAATTTCTTCTTTGTGCATTCAACCTCGCCAAACCCAACAGTATGAATTAAATTAAGCTGAAAGATTCAGTTATTTTACAGTAATCTTCATTCCGAAACTGTCAGACAAGACTAAAGGGCAGTTTCGCACACCAGCAGACTAGTTTAGATGGCTGTCTCAGGAAACTGGTTTAATTCCATAGATTCAGATCAGTAAGGTATGTGAGACTTTTCCTTCGTTGTTACAACTTCATGTAGTCAAATACCACAGCTCTAGGTAGTAATGCCACCCAGTGGAAAAGAGGAATATGGTCAGTTTCTGACAGCAACCAAAAAAAATGCAAATAAGAATTTCTTACTAGCAAAGATGTAGAAACACTGATTTTGAGAAGAAATTAAGATTTTTGTCCCTTTTCTATAGAAATATAATTAATATATTCATTAATTGTCTTCCTATTTTCTTATTTCTAACTTTTTACAAAGATACCTGAAATGTTAATGTTTTTTGCTAGTCATTTTGTTTTCTTATTAAACTAATGTCTGTATTTTAAAATGATACAAAAATCGTGCTGAAAATGGAGTTCATATAACGTACGAGATTCTATTATTTCAAAACTTACTTTGCTTTTCCTTTGAATTAGAATAAAAATTAAGATATTTCAATCTTTTATAAAGGAAATTGTTGAAAAAATATTAAGATCAAACAAAATGTTTTGTCTTATGTTGAAATGTTTTTTTTTATATACTTCATAACTTCTTACATACAAAAGAGAAAATGAAACGTGTTGAAAAGTTTTGATTCAAGTTTACTGTTAATAATATATTTTTCCCAGGATAAAAGCTCAGTTCACCAGTTCCTATGTACTTAAACTCAAGAAAATCTTTTCTGGTGGAAAACTAGAAAAATACATGATAATTTTTTTCCTTGTGATTCATAAATAGCGTTCTTGAGATGTTATCAGGAGTGAATTTGTTTTAAAATGACAGATGCATTTCTTTAGGCATAGTCACGTAATACGCCGTCAATCCTGAAATTCAGGGGAAACCCAGGCTTAACAACATTCATGAAGGAAGAAGTTTGGCAAGTTGCATCTCACAGAGGTGCGAAGCACTCGGCATGTTACGTGTCAGCTTACTAACTGTTACCAAGCCATACTTGGTATTAGAAAGGCTGCTGGGGCTCTTGAGGTGGCAGGGGGTTTGCTGCACGCTGGGTGCTGAGGGTAACGAAGGCACCAGAGAAGGAGCTCAGGTGCATTGAAGATAGCAGTTGGGTTCAATAACTTTGGTTTTTTCACCATTGCCTTCATCTGAAAGGGTGGGATTTCGCGTTAGTGGTGCCTGTCTGGTTTACTACTGGAGTCACTCAAGCTGTGAGCCCTGGTTGGACCCAAGTATAGCAGCCCACCCTGACGTTGTTATTGTCCCATCCCAAAGTGCTGCCTGTGTCCACTGTCTGGTCTCATGGTGAGAGTTTGTTCAGATCTGCTCGCGAGCTGCTGCGAAACAAGTTAATTTTTCAAGTAATTGATTGCTTGGCAGGTGAAAAGAGATTAAATTACTTTCACTTAATGTTTCTTGGCAATCTCATTGTTTCTGTTGTGTTGCGAGGGAGACAGCATCCATCATGGCTCACAGCCGCACTGTTAGTCATATGCTGGCCTGGATCAATCCTGCCCAGATTTTGTAAAACTGAATCCTCCCAGGGAAGCCTTCGCCAGCCCAGCCAACTGATGCTGAGGGGCCGCTCAACTCGATGGCTGTTTGGAGCTGTAGTTGCAGGCACGTGAAATACCACCCCACAGCGCATGCGCGTTTTGCCGGTCCCTCTGCAACAGTTTGGATTTTTCCGTCACTGCTTTCCCATGTCCCTGGTTTGATGTCTTCAGCCCCATTGCAAGTCTGTGGTCCCTCCTGGTGTGGGCGATGGGGGAGCTCGGGGCAGAGGTAGTGAGAAGCTGCCCTGCCACTGGGAGCAGGGCATGGGCGTAGCCAGAAGAAAGCAAGCGTGGACTTCATTGGGGCATCTCTTGCTTTGTACCTGCTGTTTCAGCTAGCAAACCTGTTCCTGGCCAAACCCTAGGCCTTGTGATTTTGTTGAGGTCCTCTATTCAAAATGTTTTTCAGCTTTTTTTTTTGAGCTCCTTTGGTTCTGTTGTGTATTTTTTCTCATTGCCCGAGGCTTCAGATTCATGCTATAGCCACCAGCTTTGCTTTTAGAACTGCTTCCCTAAAGTTAGCAGGTGTATGTGAGGCTTTTTTAAACAAAAAAAGCTACGATTTGTTATATCAATGGGGGTTTTTTTTACATATCAGAATAAGGAGAGAAGTGATGATCGGGCGTTAGAAAAACACACTTTCTCTGAAGGTTGTCTCTGACTGTTCTTCATGGTAGAATAATGACTAATTTTTTAAAAATTATTCATTGAAAAGAACTCTGCTGGGTCTTTTTCCTTATTTGCTGTGGGCTTGTGCATGGCATTTTGCTGTGACTGAATGGAACAGCGAGACATGATTAGAGCATGTACTGATAGAGATGTATTAATGTCAACTTACCAAAAAGCCAAGGTCTGTGTGTCAGGAAGTGTGTATTCTACAGAACGTTTGCTGCTAACACAGGGATCATCAGTTTGAATGTTTTTTCTCATCAGTATTGAAGCTGGAGTATTCAGAAAGCCGATGATGTGGGTATTAACCGTACTGACCCCAGATTAGAGGAATGTGTGCATGCAGCTATGTAAAATAAAAGGAAACGTGTTTCTTGTTTGTTTATGTATGAGCATACACGAATTTATGCGTAGTTAGCTAGAGTAGTTACTGCAGGTGCTGCACGGGACATCTGTGATGCAATGAGTGTTCAGTGATTCACTGGTACAGAACATGAGGATGCGTGTGATGACTCACTTTTTCCCTCCCGCTTTCTTTTCCCATTAAACTGAAGAAAAGCTTAACAGCTTTTACCAGAATTTAAGGAAAGACTCATACAGGCTCTAATAATTTGAGAGTGAGCTGTATTTGATTGTGAATTAAGTTTCCCTTCAGATTCCCTTAGGGGAAATAAGATTCCCTTATTTCCTTAGATAAAGAAAAACTGAACTAGACAAAAGACTTGAGGATTGCTACAGGGGTTAAGCTTGCAGCAATGCCAGTTTTCTGATACCCAGCTACAGCAAAGATTGCTAGTTTTAGGGGAGAAAAGTTTAATATGAAGAAAGTTCTGCTCTTCCAAACGGTAATTTTTCTTCTCCCGTTTCTAGATAAAAATAGACGTTTTTATTTGACCACCTCAGAGTTTTCCCATAAATAAAAATATGATTTGGGAAGGAAAAAGTAAAAAATGTTGGAAGGCACCTCTGGGGAGGAAAAAGCTGGGCACCTGCTGTGCTGGTTAATGGTTTCTGTTTCAGTAACCGGTTTTTGTGGGCTAGTCCCTCTACAAGGGTTTAGATTTGCCTGTCATTATTTTCCCATGCCCCTTGTTTGATGTATACAGTAGGCTAAAGATGATTTGATTTTGCTTAGCTTTGCTATTTGATGGCGATTCCAATTCAGCTTTTCTGGGAGGAAGAACTGTATTTCACAGACCACACGAGGGAGTGGTGGTCTGTGTGTCTGGCTGCAAGCAGCTCTCTTGCTAGCATGGGGCCCTTCATGGTTATACCCCGCTAAAGGAAAACATTTTCTTCAGCAGTTCTCAACTTTTTCCAGGCTGAAGTAGTTTCTCAACAACCCAAACCTTTTTTTTCAGTGGACAGGACTCGAATTTATTGCTTAATAATGGCAGATCTTGAGTGCTGGCTCTGCAGCTGAGATGGGCTTCCCACCCCGTGCACCAGCCACGCTCGGAGCGTGTGCTTGGCGGGAGGGTGAGTCCAGCGAAAGCAGTTGGCGTTGGTTCATGTAACTTTCTGCTTCCCTCTTTTCCTGCCCGCAGAAGCACAAGTTCAGTTAGAGCTTACCCGCAAAGAGCCCTTCTATGTCACTACCTCTAGTTCACGTTACAGCGTCTGCTATGTTGGAAGCGTTTGTCAAACCCCATTTATTTTGCACTTCAAATTTCAGTGAGTAATCTTCTCAGAGTATCACCCTTCCTGCCTTATGGAGGGGTGGTTTGCTTTAAGGCTTGCATAGACAAATTCTTTGCAGCTGCATTGTTGGCAACCCCCAAACCGGCAACCTACATGAACTCAGTGTAGGTGCTTGGTAGCTGTGTGCCCATGAGTTGCTTGACTCTTTTCTAGTACTTGAGGCAGCCAGGATGGCCCTTCTCCTTGCTGTAGGAAGAGGTGCAGTCTCAAGCCCTGTGAGATGAAGTCAGGGCTGGAGCTAATGGCAGTGTTTGCATGTCCCGTAGAACAGGCGGCTGCTGGACACTGCCAGGACTTGTAACTGTCCGAGTGTTAAAATGATGTCTCTGGCATAGATGCACCCAGAACAAGACTTTGAGCAATATAGTCAATATCTGCTTTTTCCTTGAGGAACTGGAATTTGGGTTTTGGAGGAAATGCTGCCAGACGCTGAAAGGGAAATGTGAAGAGCCTTGCAGAGAGCATGGCAGAACTTGCCAATCAGTCCACAGAGAAAAATTATCCGTGAGTGACATTACAGGAGACCCCTGAGTGGACAGTCCTTTTGAAAGCACTATTTTGTGAGTCTCTCTAGTAGTGTGATCTTTCCCTGCAATGTAATTCAAGAGGTGTATTTTGGCTACTTTTGCTAGCTACAGATGGCCTAGCACTTTGCTGGGTAGAGTAAAATATCGCCTTGGTCATGCGTGGCTTTTAGCCCCCTACTTCCAGCTCTTCCCAAGTGGCCTCTATGACGGAGATGGAAATGTTTTATCTTTTCATTCTTACAGTATCTTGTCCATGCATTCCTCTTTCACAAAACTTCAGAGGTCACGATTCAAAGGCTTCGAGCGAGGCTGCAAGGCGTTCAAAATCCTGATGTACTTAAGGCATTATCATGTGTGGTGATCATACAGAAATCTGTCCGTTTGGCAGTGCCCTCTAGTTTGGTCTGTGGGAGTTAAGGCAAAGAAAGTATTGTGTTTGACAAGAGTACTAAATGACCAAGTAACTCTCTCATCACTCCCTAAATAGCACCAGATAGTTCCAGGAAACATTTGGTTCATCCCTACTGAGAGACGTGAAATCAGACTTGTGGAGATTTAGCTTCTTGGAGCAGTCTCAGTGGAGCACACAATAACACGTGGCTTTGTACAGTGATAGGATTAAACCCTACAGAGGAACACAGTTGCACTTCTTACTGTAAGATCAAGTATTACATTCCAGTGCACTGCAAAATGAAGTAAACACTGGAATATCCATTTCAATCAAAACTTGCAGATTGTTTCCACCATACTCAGTCCCGCAGGAGATAAAGTCTTGCTTGCCATGACTTGCTTCTCTTCTTCCTAAGTTTAAAATTTTCCAGGTTTTGTGGAATAAATGCTTGTGCTTTGTGAAACCAACAAGTGCATTTTTAACTATATATCTAAAAAACTTTATAAAGGTCTGGTCAATCTGCGAATGACAATATGCCACCTTTCTCCATTCTTTATACATAACCTCCTTTTCCATTTTTTTTCTTCTTCACAAAAGTGTGTTTCCTGTCTGGCAGTGTTTCCTAGCCACAACTGCCCTTGCTATTGAATTGGAAACATTCATGTATCTATGACCTATTTCCTTGACAAATTGCACTTTTTCTCCCAGAGATGGCCTCTACAACTTCCCAAGATTTCCAGAACTCTCTTGGTTTGCATATTATCCAGGATTTTGCTCATTAGATGTTGGGTAAATTGCAGCAGACAGTTCCTCTCTGAGGAATGTAAAGTTGGGAAGCATGGCTGTGCCATCTAACTGATGATCTTCCAAAACCACATAGTTGTCCAACTTACCTGCATTCAGTCACATGTCTTCTTTCTGTTGGCCAGGCTTTCAGCAGGAGGCTCCCTAAACCAGGAAAGCCAAGTGTAAGTTACGCTTCTGATTATGAGAAGGATTTTAACCTTCTGCCCAGCTTCCTAGCAAGATACAGCAGTTACTGCCTTGCAGCCAGTCAAATGTACTTGACAGCAGTGGTGACAATGAATATGTCAACACCACCTGGATAGCTGCTGGCTGCAGGATAGACCCCTTCCAGCTGGAGCTCACAACATACTTTGTGTGCTGAGGGATGCTCACAGGTTAGATTTCTGCCACAGAGTGTGGATGTGAGCCCTAGAGCAACTTGTAGGAATATTGCCTTTGCCATCCTCCAGTACTGCTGTCAATCACAGAATCACAGAATCACAGAATGGCAGGGGACAGAAGGGCCCTCTGGAGATCACCCAGTCCACGCCTCTGCTAAAGCAGGTGCCCCCAGAGCAGGTTGCACAGGAAGATTGTCCAGGCAGATTTTGAATCTGTCCAGAGAAGGGGACTCCACAGCCTCCCTGGGCAGCCTGTTCCAGTGCTCTGTCACCCTCACAGTAAAGAAGTTCCTCCTCATGTTCAGGTGGAGCTGCCTGTGCTCCAGTTTGTGCCCGTTGCCCCTTGTCCTGTCGCTGGGCACCACTGAAAAGAGCCTGGCCCCATCCTCTTGACACCCACCCTTTAGATATTGGTAAGCATTGATGAGATCTCCTCTCAGCCTTCTCTTCTCCAGGCTGAACAGACCCAGCTCTTTCAGCCTTTCCTCACCAGAGAGATGCTCCACTCCCCTCATCATCTTTGTTGCCCTCCACTGGACTGTCTCCAGTCATTCCCTGTCTCTCTTGAACTGGGGAGCCCAGAACTGGACACCGCACTCCAGATGTGGCCTCACCAGGGCAGAGTACAGGGGGAGGAATGGTCAGTGTTGGTCTTCACAGTTCTGCTTCTCTGTGCAGTCCTGCTGGTTACTCTGCTGAGTTAAGGGCAGTGTGGGACATCTTCTGCCAAAGTCCTGCCTTGGTACCTCCACTGTTTTGTTACCAATCATATCACAGCATTAGCAACACCCCCAAGAAATGCTGTATGTACACATGTGTATCTGTGGAGTTTTTGAGAGTGACACCTGTTGGTTCACAGTAATTTTTGTGTATTTCTGCCAGTTCTGGGAGCATTTTTTTATTATATTGTAAATGTTGGGTAAAAGTTACTGTTCTGATGCTGGGTGGGAAGTGCAGGAATATTGGGCAGCAGATTTTACTATGAATGAAATAAGGACTTTTTTTTTTTACAGTACATGATTCAGTTCAGGATATTAGAGGGGTCAAGAGTCTAAATGAGTTTAAAAATTGATTTGATAAAGATCAAAATGCTTTGAATGCAGTTGGCAGCAGTCCTTAAACTTTGCATTGCTGGAACTGAGAGGGAGAGCCAGCGTAAGGATAACTTCATACTTGCCCACTGCTTATATGGTCTTGTTAAACATGTAGTCCTGCGAGAGAGGAACTGGCTGAGGTCAAGCCAACATTTGCTCTGACACACCAGGCCTCACAGAGGGCTATTCATAGGACAGCAAAGTTATTTTTTAATGCTGTGGTCCTCCTAAAGGTTTCTTTAGACTTTCCGGTGTTGGTGCATTTGCGTATCCTTCTGAACGCCCCAGCTGCTCCAAAACAGTTTTAGCATAGAAAGAATTGTAAAAATAGCTGAGGGACACATTGGAGGATGAGTTGCTGTACTGTAGGGGAATCTGGAAATCTGGCAAATGGGTTAAAAATGGAAACCACTTTTAAATTTCACAGTAGGTGCACATTTGTCCATAATATTTCCCTTCTCAGCATATTTTGATCTATCAGTACTGTTGTTTCACACCTCCACCCTTACGAGCAAGTTAGGCATCAATATGGCATCGGTATCTTGGAAACACTTGGAGATATGGTCTCATGCATTAGAAGCAAAAGGAAAATTGTTCTAGAAATAAGCTACTACAGTCATCTTTATTATTTGGGTTTTGGGGAATGTGAGCTAAGACCCATCCAAATGTCATTAAGCTGTTTCTTTTCATGAGGTATAATTTAGCTGGTCATACTTTCTTCTAGACACTTAGGCATAGAATATTATGAAAGCAACGTTGTCCTTTTCAGGAAAGTGAACAAAGAATGGGAAATAATTGTTTATAGGTCATTGTGATCTTTGTTTTTCTCGTGGAATGGTTATGATTTCTTAGAAAGAAACTTAGGATGATGGTACAGGAGCATAACAGAATGGCACAGAGAAGATGGTATGTTGTTTATGGAGTGAACAATAACTGATTTTTTTTGAGAAAAAAGTTGACCAGAAATTGATTCTTGTTCACTAATGACCAATAACAGCTGCAGTTTGAATTTGATTTACTGGGAGGGTCTTCACCTAGAACTCCAGTACTTGTGTGCTGCAGCATCAGATGCACTTATGATACCTGAGTTTGATTAGTGGGATTTTCTAGCTCAGCATTGAGTTAAAGAGAGGAACGGACTTAAATAAGACTAAGACCCAGTTCTGTCAGTGACTTGCAACAGAAGCCCTAGCATGCCTTTGCTCATAAATACCATCTACTCTGTAGCATTATGAGGAGACAATTTTGGAAATATCTTGTGATCTTTGGAAAACTATTGATTTGCATGTGTATATGTAGTTTTATTTAAAAAAGAGTTACTGCATTGTACAAAGCATGACTAAGACTTCATGTACAATTTTGGTCATCCATATTCAACTGCAATGACCTAGGGCTGGAGCAGATCCAAGTAAGTGCTGCTAAAATCAGGTAGCAGGAAGATCAAAAGATTTCAGATTGCTTAGCCTCACAAAAGAAGGACATTGAGAAGGCAGTAGGATTATCCTTTCTTAGTAGGGACCAAATACTAGGGATGAAATGGAAGAGCACAGCTATTTAAGCCGCAGATTTAAAGGGCTGTAATGTGGCACTGAATAACCTTAGGACAGAAATTAGAAGTTAGTTTCCAGCCATTGAAACAGTGAGACTGTGAAACTCTTCAGAATGAAAGTAATGGGAGTAAAGGCAACAGGTTTATGGAGAGATTTGTCTGCTCAGAAAGCTTGGGACTGTGGCCTGACCAATTACTGCAATAGTTGCCAATATCCAGGACTCTCGGCTCAGAGGTGCCTTCCAGTCCCTGTACCGCACGTTTTGTAGTTGTAGTCCAAGCCTGTTTTACTTCCAGGTGTAGCTTTTTTTTCTTCCCCATTTCCATGTAACAGCATGAACAGATATCCAGAAAAGCCACTGACCACGAACAACATGCACCCCAAGTATATGCTTTAAGCAGGCTGGAAGGATTTCAGGATCTGTGGCTTCAACTTCAAAGGCTGAAGCATCATGACAGCATGCTCTGTAGCAGCACTTCAAGGTGCAAGACTCTGCTTCTGACTGTCTTGACCATGAATGGCAACTGTACAGGGAGCAAGGACAGTTGAGTGTATGGTGGAGTTAGGGACAGAACTTGGAAGTCCCCAGGTAGGTGGTACTGAAGCTCTGAACTCTATCTTAGGATAATGCTCTTTCAAAATGATTGCATGGTCAGCATGCTTTGAGAGGCCTGCAGAAGGAAGGACTTGCCTAAGAAAGGCGTTGAGTCTGGCTGCCATCAGTGAGGAGAAAAAAGGTGCATATGGCACTGGTAAAAATGGTACAAAATCAACACATGATGGTTCTGTTGAGTTTTCTCTTCCAATTACTTTTTTCTTCATTTAAGCATCAATAAAATATTCCTTTGGTTATGCTTAAGGGTTTTTTTTTACAGCTTCCTCTTCTTGATTCTTGACTTTGATTCTTGAAAATTACTGATGCAGGAAATTAATGGTTTTGGTAGAAAGGTAGCGCATTATTGTGACTGAGTGTGAACTACTGGTTTTGGATTATTAGTTAACACAGAACAAAGAAACAAAAGAGGCTAGTGAACAACAGAGCAAATGTAGCCCTGGAGAGTGTCAGAGGTTGTAAGGAGGCTCTCATAAGCCAGTCTCCATGGTACACTGCGTACATTTCCATGGCCTTGTTTGTACAAAGAAGTATTGAGTAGGCAGCTTAGCTGTTCTCCTTCCTCTCTTTAGGCAGTCTTACATTAGAGGATTTTAATAATGCAATTACCAGTGTAGCTGTTTAGCACACCTACAGATTACCTTGCATTCCCTCACCTCTTCCCTAACACAGGAGGCATACAGCAGAGTGAGGCTGGAGGAGAAGAAGGACTGCTGTTGAGAGATTTCCCTTCCTTCCTGCTCTTCACAGCGAGAATAAGCCTGACTCCATTTTGAGGGAGAGGAGACGCTCAAAGGGCAGGAAGGGGAGTCAGGGAATGACAAAACTGCTTGCAGGATAGGTATGATCTTGCAGAAGAGACTGAGCGGGAGAGGGATTAGGAGAGAAGAAGGTGATCGCAGGGAATCAGTGGGAATGGAAAGGCATCCTCAGCCTCACTCCCACTGTCTCCTCTTGATCATGCTTTCCAGTATGGACATCAGCGATGCCAGGATGGACAGAGGAGGCAAGTGGCGCAGCTGGACTTAGCCATCCTTCTTCTACACAGCCTCATGGTATTACTGCCTGTTTTAGAGGAGCAGTCGTGACAGACCAGAGCAGTGACTGGCACATCGTTTTTCACCACCTGGAGCTATGGGTCAGCCTGAGAATGTGCCAGGTCTATCCAGCAGGTCTGAGGTGCCCTGTTCCTTCATGCACTGTCATGTCCCGACCCAACAAGAAGCAGGATGTACTAGTTAAAACCAAACTTGAATATAGCTTTTAAAATACTTTACTGTTTGGGAAAGGGCAGAAATTAGTTAAATGGCCGTCAAAAGTACAAATCAACAGTGTGTCACATATACTCAGCAGCAGTTCTGTAAGCGGGGTCTCGTGGAGCTGGTAGGACCAAAAAGTCAGATGAGCCACTTCTTCCCCAGCCATGAGGAAACATGCACCAAAAGCCTGTGCCAGGAACAGAGATGCGTAATCTAAAGTCCTTGAAGTGTTTGTGAGAAGGGTCATGTGAATTTGAAAGTTGGTGGCAAATATCCTGCCCATGGGACTAGCATTCGTTGAGACATGTTTATGTAGATGGAAGTTGTTTGTACAAATGGCACTCAAATAGCTTTGCTCTCCATTTCCTTGTAGCAGTAAAAGAGCTGCACGTGGATCACATTCAGGAACTTGGCCCTCTTTATTTTTTAAAAACCTAAATATTTATCGTTTTCTTTCTGGGTGAAAGAAAATCAGGTGAAATTGCATGAAAGTCCATCTATCAAGAGGAATTAAATGAGTTGACTCATCCTGTTGACGGAGAGGCTAGCTCTGTGGTTGCAAACCAAGGCTGAGGCCAGGTCTGCGCTCCAGACCTCTGCCAAGGCAGCTGGGTCACAGCCGGGGTGTGAAGCTGTGCGAGCCTTGAGACCCGTGGCTTTTCCTGGCAGGAGCACCTCGTGTGCAGGTAGTCCCTCTGCCAAAGCTGTGTGCAACCAGCTGGGTGTTTCTTTTGAGGGCTGGAGGTTTCCTACACAGCAAAACACGGTGCTGCTGGAGTTAGGGTGTGCCAGCCAGAGGCAGGTTTAACAGGTCAGCCTTCCTGTGTGAGTAAAACTCTTGGGAGCCTCGGCATAGGGAAGTCTAGAAATCTGACTTGGCTGATTCCCTGTATATTCATGAGTAAGTTGTAACAGGGCACTTGGGGGTATGTAATAGTTTTCCCATCAGCTTGCTTTTATAGCCCTGTCCCACTTGATACTCCACTTCTGCGTAATAGGACTGCAGCGCTGAAAAACCCAATTTGTCAATGAAAAATTACATTGGTTTTCAAGCATCTGGAGGCATTAAAGAATAGTCACAGGTGGTTTTGTTTGTCCAGCTTGAAGCACCTTTAAAAAAGCGTGGATTACTGCCTGCTTTTCAGAAAAGATAGCCTGCAACAAATCACCTCATTTAAAATCCTTCCAGTTTTTCTAAAGGGACTAGCAATTTTTGATGTCTAATTTAGGCCAGCAATTTTAACATAGAAAGCACTATAAAAATGCCAACGCTTTTAATGTTGTCTGCCACTGGAGTGGATACAGTAGGGTTTATATGCTGTGGCAGATGAAGCAGAATTAGCATTTTATAGTGTTAAACCATGGCTCTTTTCAATGTGGTTATTCTGTATGTTTCCTTCTTCTTGCCTCCAACAAAAATATTGTAAAGTGTGGGTTGTGAGGGCAGGGAATACTAAAAATGCTATGAATGCTTTTTCACACTGTTTGAAAGAGAACTGGCTTGAAAACTTAAGCCGCAGAATAGTTTATTGCTGAATACTGGTTGAAGTGCTGTAGGTTTAGTGTTTGGGAACACATCTTTGAAATACTTTTGTGAGGTAAAGGATGATGGCAGAGGCCATTGCGAGTTCAAAACCAAAGGAACTTTGGAAACCAAATTTGAAATCCAGAAACTACATGTAGTACTAAAGTCAAACACGTGGCAGAGAAATACCACCTATTAATCATGTACTGAAAAATAAGTATTTTGCCTGTGAATTTGAAAGGTATGAAACAACCCAAAATATAAACACACTGGTTTAAAATAATGACTAAAATAATATTACCTTTACATAAATAGGGTATTTTTTCTAATTTCAGCTGTATTTTGATCTTACTTGTTTTCTGATTCCTCCTGGAAGAAGAGGATTTCATTTGTCCGCTCGTGCACTTAAGGAAATGCCTCCTGAAATGCTTTGGAGACACCCAACAAATTGTCTCAAAATGGTTGCCTACCAGTCCTCATCCTCGGTTCCTTACCCACTGCATCTCTTTCCTCATATAGCTTCTATTTCATCTCCTGTTACTGTCTTCCCATAGTAGCATGTGGTTGGGTTACCATCCCCGAGTCCTTTCTCATCGCATCCCTGTTGTCGATGCCTCTGCACAGCTCCCCATTCAAGTGGAAGTGTGAGAGAAAAGGTAAGTCTGCCTTCTGAGAGCTCTTTCCAGCTTAATTCACAATTATTGCTCTTCATCTCCTCTAGGTTTAGGATGAGAAACCTGATGTATTTTGCTTCCTTGAGCTGGGGAAGCAGAGAGCTCACAGAAAATAAAGGTACAGGTGGAAATCAGTCCAGTTCCAGCTGCACTGATTCCCAGTAGGTTACTGGGGGGAATTCTGACTAAACTGAAATCATGCATAGTCACAATTGTCTCACGAGGTTTACAGCCATGCATAAAATAATATGCCTTATATAAATACAGTGAATAACATGTATTTTAAGACTACCATACGAGCAAAATAACATTGGCTGATAAATACCGGAATGCCGAATAAATGATAAGATCCGTTGCATTCCAGTATAGATCTGAAGTACTGGTAGAAAAGATTTGGAATGAGAAAATTAAAAGCGTGTAGCAATCTGTNTGCTTCCTTGAGCTGGGGAAGCAGAGAGCTCACAGAAAATAAAGGTACAGGTGGAAATCAGTCCAGTTCCAGCTGCACTGATTCCCAGTAGGTTACTGGGGGGAATTCTGACTAAACTGAAATCATGCATAGTCACAATTGTCTCACGAGGTTTACAGCCATGCATAAAATAATATGCCTTATATAAATACAGTGAATAACATGTATTTTAAGACTACCATATGAGCAAAATAACATTGGCTGNCTGCACTGATTCCCAGTAGGTTACTGGGGGGAATTCTGACTAAACTGAAATCATGCATAGTCACAATTGTCTCACGAGGTTTACAGCCATGCATAAAATAATATGCCTTATATAAATACAGTGAATAACATGTATTTTAAGACTACCATACGAGCAAAATAACATTGGCTGATAAATACCGGAATGCCGAATAAATGATAAGATCCGTTGCATTCCAGTATAGATCTGAAGTACTGGTAGAAAAGATTTGGAATGAGAAAATTAAAAGCGTGTAGCAATCTGTTTTTTAATTCACTCAGGAAACAACCATGTTCTTTCAAAATCAGGAGTCTCATACTTCTTTTGCATCTTCTATTATCCATGCCTTGCATCATAGGTACTGCTTCTTTTGCGAAGGAGAACCGTCTTCTAAGATCATAGTTATATCTCCTTAAACAGTAAGAGGTATGAAGGAGGGAGAGTAGTGAGTTAACATGGGCAGTCATACCATTTTGGAAAGAAATTAGTTTCTCATTAGGTGGCAGGCCAGCCTGATGTCATTATCTCTCACTGCCCAAGCACTGGATGTTCTTCCATGTTTCATTGCTCCATAACCTTCTTGTGTGGAAGAGCGGCGTTAAAAGGTTCCTAGCGGAGTTCAATGAAAAAAGCGTGTAACTGAAGTAATTGGCATGGATGTGATCTTTCCTAAGGGAACAAGTCCAGTAGCGAGCTGCGAAAGACATGCTGTTTAGAATAGCAATCTTCTCTGCAGGACTAAAAAGCCTAAACTGATTTCTCTTAGATACTCACAAAGATGAACGTGTATATTACCGGGAAGGAGACCTTCAAAATTGGTCTCTCCCATTTTAGATTCAACACACATCACTGCCCAAAGACTGCATAACATAGTTGTCTGTTTTCACTGCTCTCTTTCTCCTTAAGGGTTTGTGTGGGAATTAAGAGTTTGCAGTATTTTCCTTATCCACTTGTTTCTCCTCTTTCCCCTTAGTCCCAAGTACTTCCCAAGGAGCTCCAACATGCTGGTTTAGGTCCCAGTCTTTCAAATGCTTACATACCCCTAAATTTAATGCACATGGATGACTGCAGTGAGATCAATTAAACTAGTTCAGTATGTAGAAATCAGCTTATGTACATGTACATTTCCTGAAGAGTTACGTTGGCTGACTTCTCTGAATACAACGGTTCTGCATTCCAAAAAGTTTAGGGGTTGGGGTTTTTTTTTAAATATATAATGGAAAATGACAGATACAGTAAAACCTCCAATTGTGGTTCAGTGTGGTTCTCACACAGACTTAATGACAGCTGAAAGCACATTGCTATGAAAATGGCACTGAATTATTTGCACTTGTCATAGTCATTTTCTGAAAATAGGTTTTTTCCAGTTTCTTGCCAGAGATTAGCATCATATGAGGAAAGGAGAGTTATTACTCCGCTTGTCAAATTTGCACAGAAATGCACTTGCCATGATGCAACAGTGAATCACCTTTTAAGCTTGGCACAAGTGACTAAAACTAAGGCTCAGGGAAATCAGCATCTTAAATGTGAGCGTGTGTTAGACTGCAAAAATCCTTTACTAAAGACCGATCTTGGCGCACAGTGCTCTTAAGTCACTTTTATGAGTGGGTGAGACTGAGAGCTCACCACTGCCAGAAGGGACAGACTCACTCTTCCCTCACGTGATCCTCCTGCCTTGACCCAATTGCATTGTCTTCCCCCTCCCCTCAGGTCTTGGCATTTCTTTATGGTGAACCAGTTCAGCTCTCAAACCTAGCCAAAAAAAAAAAAAAAAAAAGAAAAAAAAAGAAAAACTCTACACATTTGTATTTTTTAATCCAGATTATTCTTCTAGCATTTTAGAGAGAAGAAGGTGGCAGAAACGGGGTTCACTGAGAACTTCTCATTTTGCTAATGAGGAAATTAAGTTGTGTGTTGTCTTGGGCCTCATCACAAAATTGCAGCATTCAAACTTGTTCTATGAGACAAGGTAGAGTGAGATATGAATTAAGAAATAGCTGTCCCTGGCTAGTTTTCTGCATGAACGTTTGAGCTAGCTTATGTGTAATTACTCCAGAATAATGCCCCGTATAGACTGCTCTGTGCCACTGATAATTCATTAGCATAAAAGAAACCAACTCACCTTGCTGATTCCAGGTAGGCTTTGCAAGGCTAGGACAAACAACTACTTAACTCAAAGTGAACAAGACTTAATTTAGGGATATCAGGTTATTAACTGGTACTGAACCCCGAGGCACGATTTTTAGTCATTTTCCACTCAGAATGGTCTGGAAAGCTCCAAGCTACCTCTTGGATGTTTCAAAAACTGTGACTTCTTACTGCACTTTCAAAGCCTGAAAACTTTCAGTGTTGAACTGGTTTAGTGTAAGGGATGGGAAAACCCATCAAGTATCTAAATTACTGGAACAAAACCTAATTATCACAGAGAACTCAGAAGCTCAGCCTTGAGGCCGCGATGTGCACTACTCACATACAAACTTTCTTTTGTTGAGAATCTGGGTTTATCATATTAGTCATCAAAGCTAAACCTATGGGGAAAGCAAAGAGCTAAACTGGCTCTTTCCCAGTGGAATTTGCAGATTACTCATCTTTTTCTCCTTGCGGCAAGGGAGGACACTGTATTTGGCTAACCATGGGTTTATGAACCATGAGAGTTTTGTGGTGAGTGTCCAGGTGAACAGGTTGCAATGTAGGAGGGACTGTCTACACTGCAGTGACTCTGACTCGATGTCCCTGCTTTTCCCATACCAGAAGGTTGACAGATTGTCCCCCTCGTGCTGCGTCAGGAGGCCACGTGATGAGCTGGCTCACCCTGAGCTGCCTGCCCGGTCAAAATCGAGCCAGCGCAAACCCAGGATAACATTTTAAATCTAGGTCCGCACGTTGGTCTGCTTCACTAGCTGACCTAGGGCTGCGTAGGAAAGGCTTTCGTGGGGCTTTCCCCTCTGCAGGATGTATTTGCCGCTTCCCTGGCATCAGTATGGTGGCAGAGTGATTGAGATGAGCTTCGTGGATACAGAAGGGAGCTGGCCTGCCCTCCGGGTGGCTTGTTGTGGTCCGTGCAACCAAAAATCAAACTCAGCATCAGGGCTGAGGGCAGAAATCTCCCCATGACTCATCATGAGCCTCTTCCTGCAATTTTAGAAACATAATAGATCTATTGAAAAAGCAGCATAACTTTCTGCTGTCCTAATGAGTTACGCTCACTGAAGAGCCTGACAAGCACCGGTGCCCATGCAGGAAGAGTAGAGAGGAGCCGCAGACGCAGCAGCCCCTGGTCCTGGGGAGGGAGGAAAGAAGCCCTTCGCTTTCCAGTGAGCCTTCAGGTTGGCTCTGTGGCTGCTTAGCAAGTCCTTTACAGTGGAGGGCCAGTGGTGGACACCCGGCACAAAACAGCAGATGAAAGCACAGAAGTAAGGTGCATATGATGGTGTCTGGGGGGAAAATATGTTCAATTTACAGCCAGCTGCAGTAACATCAGCCTTTTTGGCTGTAAAAATGGCCAACCAACAGAAAATGTCACCAGAGAGGAGAGGGTGTTCTGGTTTAGAGTAGGTTAGGGAGCAGTGTATTAGTCAACTACAAGCCCAGCGAGCAATGCCTCAGTTTCGGTAGGGAGTGGGACCCCAGAGGGGTCCCGATGCTGAGGGACGATGTGCGTGGAGGGGGCCAGGAGACTCACGTGGGGTTGCTCGAGACCACTGTCTGGCTCCTGTTGAACCCCCCTCGTGTGGGGGCCCTTCGGTTTCTGCAGCATGTCTTGGCCAATGAACCCTCGCTTGCTCACGTAACGGCATTTGCTTTTGCTGTTCCAGTTCAGCGTGGCAGTGCGAGACAACAGGAAAGGCAAAGAAGATGCGTGCTCCAATTTTATGGTCTGATAAGGATGAGAGAGAGGGAGCGAGATTGCAAGCAGTCCCAGGCAGACCTCCCTGTTCTGTGTCACTGGGTTATCCATAGGCCAGCCGAAAGATGTCGCTACTGGCAGCAACCCTCCTTCCAGCGAGGTTAACATCACCCTTGTGACTGCAGTGCGTTAAAAGGAGTCTGGGGAAACAGGAGGAGACATTCGTGGTGATTGTTATAATTAAAATCAGCGAGGAGCTGCATTCGTACCTTTTAAATAGCTCTTTGTTACAATCTAATTTTCTATATGTGAACTCACTGGAATCCTGCCTTGTGCTGTTGTACCCCAAGTGCTCAAGGAACTGGAGAACTGACATTAACTCAGTGGTCACTGGTGCAGGCAATTAGTGTGTAAGCACCCCGATGGTATGGCATGTTGCCGCTCGGTGCCATTTTCATTTTACCACAGGACTTCAGAAGTGTAAACTGGCTTGCTAGAAGACATTTCTGGGATGGGGAACAAATTATTTTTAACCCACGTTCTTGCTTCTGTTTCCTTTTGCTGTAGAGGCTGCTGGGCAGATATGTGTTCATAAATGGTGTCACCTGCAAACCTCTAGCAGGCGTATTGCAGCGAGTGCTCGGGAGCAGGGGAGGCTTAAACCAGACCTGCTGCTGCTGGAAGGCTTGTACTCCTGCCCTAGTTCTCAATCCTGAACGTCAGGGCCCTGCAGGGGCCAGGGAGTCAGCAGGCAAGGACTGGTCCCATGGGGTCTCAGGGCAGGGTCTGGCAGCCAGGGCCCATCCCGCACCCAGTCAGGTGCAGGGCAGCCGGAGGAGCACCAGGGCAGCCCCAGCCCCAGGCATCAGGCACCTGCCCGGGGACCAGGACAGGCCAAGGCCAGTCCAGGACATGGGCCCACAGGTGGGCCCAGCTTGGCGGGGCCCATGGCCGGGCAGGGCAGGGCTGTGGGGAGCTGGAGATCGGCCCTGCTGCGGCACCGCTGGGGCAGGGGCTGATGGCTCTGGGGGGCTGACGTGGGGTCCTGGACTCTGGGCAGGGGTGGGGGAAGCCCCAGGTGCTGGATGATGTCTCCCCATGGGATACAGTCTTCCTGCTGAGAAAAGAAACATGTCGCATTTGACTCCTTGTCGAGGCAGCATCCCCATCGTCTTTGGCACAAGGCTAGGCCCAAGTATGTCTCTTCAGTGAGCGCTTCTGCAAATTGTTTTACTTGTAGGTTTTTTACCTTTTGATATGTGCTTAGTTTTAGGATGTTTGTAATTTTACTGCTGTTGTCGTGTCGTTCAATGCGGGCTAAATGAGAAAGAAGAAAAATTTGGCATGAGGCAGAATTGTGTGGCTAGACTTAATGCCAGAAAGTTAATGTTAATAATTGCGTCTGCCATGCCCTACAGGATTAGGCATTTAATAAGGCAACGATGAACCTCACAGAAAACCATTTCTGAATGTACAAATAATAAAAACCGAAAAGAAAGTTGCAAAAATGAAAGAGCCAACCATTGCCTGAAATACAGGTATGATGGTATCTCAGTAATTAATGCTCCACAAAAGTAAAACATCTGCAAAAAGGTCCAGCTTCCTTGCTTCTCACAGACTATCAACCTTGCTGTTTTCGGAGACAGGTTTCTGTCATGACCTTTAGATAACAATAACTGCTTTTTGTGCTCTTCCTTTGTACAGCACTATTAATACAATGTGACATGGACACGCTTAACTTAATTCTGAAGGGAGGCCTGGGGGCCGTGTTTGCACTGCACCCATGAGACTGCTGTAGTGTCCCTGCAGTCCTGGAGGTGAAGGTTACAGTGTAGCACCACTCGCTTAACTGGGCTGATACTCTTGAGCTCTGGGAACCCACCTACAATAAAACTTTCAGCCATGGTTACGGTATTTTAAAATTAGGTCTGATTAGGTTGTGATTTCACGATTTAAGGCACTTGGTGTTCCTCCTGCATCTTCTATGTCAGTGCCCTGTAAAGACGGCTGCATAGCGAGTTGTTGGATCAGAGAACTGACCCAGCTGAAAACTCTTCTTTTGCTCTTTTTTTGCTGCTAGGTAAATTTTCAGCAAGTCATTTCCTTTGTCACACAGTCACACAATTTTTAGCATTGCAATGAGGAGGAGACTGGGAACGTGAATATAGAAGTGATGGGAAGGTGTGACCATCACTTTAGGAAGCAGTTACACTGAAATTGTCTTAAACAAATCAGGAAAACATCTTCATTTATAGCTGGCATAGATGTGGCTCTCAGTGGGAGACAGGCAAATCTATTCACAGACATATTCTTTCCCACTGCCAAGCAGACATGCCTGTGTAAGCAACCTCTTGTAAAGAGATTGCATTTTGTACGCTGATCTCATACTGCTCTGGGAAGGGGAGATAATTGAGAATTACTGCCTCCAAGTATGCAGCTGGAGAGATGGAGGAACAGAGTGGTAAGAGCACTCAGTGATATGTTTCTGGTGACTGCTTTTCTAGCGGTGCATGCCTGGTATGTAATTTCCATTGTGTGACAATGTACTGTTTTTTGGCATGTGGGATGGGAGGCATTTCTTGGCGCTGGCAATTAGGCAGGAGCACATCTGCAAGGTGACAAGGGTCAAATAATGGTGTTGGAGATCACGTGGCAGAGGAGGGCAGGGTATTCACAGCCATATTCTGGAGAGGACTTCTCACAGGGCTTTACTAGCAAAAAGCATCCCTGTGGCAGTGGAGCAGCATGGCCTCTGCACTGGGAGGAGTTGCCTAACAAAGCAAAGTTAGTTGCCTTCAGCCGTGGTGCACCAGGCTGAGCAGGTGACATGTCCCACAAGAAGCACTGCACTGTGTTGCTTATGCGTGAGATGTTGTCGCAGCAGTGAGGAAGTAGGAGATGGAAGTTAAACATTAATATCATGCTCAACAGTCCACATCCGTCATTATGTGCCAGCATTGACCAGTGGCAGGATTTCAAAGCCTTCTGACAGTAGTGGAGAAATTTCTGGTTACTTGAATGTGTTTAGGAGCCAGCCCTAAAGCAGGAGTATAGTGTAGCTCTCGTTTATTACCAGGAGGTGGTATGATATACTCTTTGGGAATAGTTATTTGTATTCTGGGGCATCAGCCCTGTTTAAGCCTTGTAAAACAATGGATGAAATTAAGCAGACATCTGTCTTCTTGCCCTTGCCGCTCTAGAACAGTCACTGATGGTGTACATTCCTTGTAATTTTATGTATTTAATATCAGTTATTAATTTTGTCATGTCTACCAATAACATTTTTGTTTCCCCCTTGAATCATCAGCTTTTAAAATTTTCTCTCTGATATTGCAATATGTTACTTCCTCAGGATATGACATTTGTCTGTCCTGGACTGCATATCTTTTTGGGAAACATCTCATTCCAAATTTCTATGTTTCAGTTTTTTTGTAACAAGTGCAATTGCACTAGCAAGTGCTTAATTTCTCATTACTGAAGTACTTCAGGAGTTTGGTTGGTTGATTTCTTAGCCAGATGCTTTCAAACTGATGTTTCTCTGCAGTCTGGAGACTGAGACTCGTCTTTGAGGACAGCAGTCGCTGAAGTGAACAGCTGTTGCTCAGTGCTAATACTCAAGAGTAAGGGAAAAAGCAGGGTAAGGTTCCCTTTGACAAAGTGGCAAGCACTCACTTGGGAGGAGAAACCTAAGTTCTGGTGCCACGTTTATTCCTGTGTCCTCTCAATGACTTCTCAATGCTAAATCTGTCAGCAGTCTTGGCAACAATGACAGGAACTCAGATAGGAGGATTCACTATGAAGAATAAGATGATGTGAGCCCCCTTGCCTCTGAGTATTGCGTGCCATGGTGTATTCTCATACATTGCAGCTGTGTGGTCCCTCCAGTCATGTAAGGGCTCTTTCCGCTGCTCCTGCCCTTCTCCACAACAAATGCGCTTATTTGTTGGACTAGTTTACTGTGATGCTCACTCACTGTCATAACTTCTGGTCCATTTTCCAAATCTCATGTTCTGACCACCACTGTGTTTTTTACAAAAAAAAAAAAAAAATTAGTTGTTTGTCCTTAAAGAGAGGACTTTCCAGGAGAGCATCTAACATAGGGAACATCAGTCTTAATTGCCAGTGAGCTCTTGGATAAGAGCATTTAGCCATTAGTTGAACAGAAGTTGTACAGCTGGGCATCTTGCCTTATGAATTCTGTTGTCAAAGAGGTAATATTTTTTATTCGGTGTTGGGAAGCCCAATTGCATGGTGACTCATGGAATTCAGTTTCGAAGCATCATGATGTAATTAAACAAAAGGATTCTCCTCTTTTTGATAAACTTGTTAAGATGGAGAAATTACGTTAGAGAGGCAGAGGTGCATAACAAAGAATGTGTGACCCAGGAATGACGGCACCACCATCTCTTGGTAATTCTGTGTGGTGGTGCTTTAGTGTCTCTTCAGGTGTGGAGGTACTGTGCTAGTGAGCATTACTTGCTGTGTACAAGTCAATCCCTTCCTTCCTCTGATCTGCAGGTGAGTTTAGTCTTTTGCAGTCTTCTGGACATTTGGGAACAAACACATCTAGAGGTTTAGGCTGGCAGTAACCAAGCTTAGAAGGTCTGAAAATCCAGACATATCCAGAAGTTCAAATATTTATTCTTTTTTTGTTGTTGTTGATTTTTTAAAATCAAAAACCTGGAATGAAAATCTGTGCCATTGTGTAAGATTTCATGGTCCTACACTCTTCGAAAGTAAGTCTTTCTTGTGATATTTTGTTAAACCCAATCAGTGCCGAGGCATGTAGAACCAGAGGAGCAAACCTTACACAGAATGGGAAGTTCATTACACTTCTTTGACCCTCTCATCAATCTTGAGTTCCTTTTACATTTTTAAAATGGGTTAAGCTTGCTTTAATTTCACCTCAGTGATTTCTCTGTTACTGCTTGTTAGCTAGACTACTATGCAATAATATTCTTACTTAGCTTTATTTAAGTTTATCTTTCAGCTGAAGTGGCATTGTTTTGCCCCTTACTGTTACTGACAGAGTGCTGAAATTTTAAGTTTCAGACTTGTGCTTTGTGGTATCTAAAGTTACAAGTACGTCTCTCTACCAGGATATTTTCCAGCTGAAGTCATTCTTGGCGAGGCTGGATAGGTCCAGATCAGAAAAGATGGTATGTTCTATAAAACAAAACCTGATTCTATACAGCATCTTCTTTTTCAGTTGTCTCCAGCACTAATGTGAGAAACTTGATTGAGATCAGCTTTTACTTAGAAATCATTTACTGTGGTAAATTATAATATTTATATCACAAATATTTACACAAGTTTAGTATTTATAATATTTGTACAAAAATTAAGGCAATGAAATGACAGCAAAAATTAATGATAGTTAAATGAGAAAAATTCAGGGACCAGCAGCTCAGCTTCTTAGGAAATACTTCTAGGTTTTGTAGTATAATGTTTATATCACAAATATTTACACAAGTTCAGTATTTATAATATTTATGCAAGAATTAAGGCAATGAAAAGACAGCAATAATTAACAAATAGGGAAAAATAATGATAGATAAATTGAGAAAAATTCAGGGAACAGCAGTTCAGCTTCTTGGGAAGTATTTCTAGGTTTTGTATTCTGGGATGGAGTGAGTGGAAAGCAAAGTAAAGGTGGTGTTTCTGAGAGTTTCTGAACGTGGGAGAGGGAAACAGAATCCTCAATTTTTACGTTGGATTTTTCCCTCCAAGTTTCTACATTGTCTAACCAGATGGATTTGAGAACAGATCAGCCCTATAAACTGCTGACACAGAACTTTCTGATTAAGTATCCAAACTCAGGCTGGCCTCCTCTTCTCTCTCTGCTGTGCCCACAAACCGCCCATGGCCTCAGTGGGCACTAGGCAGGGCGGCAGAACGACCTGTTCCACAGTGCAATCCTGGAAGCAGATGTGTTGTCACCATGAGAGGTGATGGTGCTCAGCCTCGAGCAGAGGAGGGAGTGAGGCAGCAGGGAGCTGGGGACCAAAATTCCTTATGCTGGTGTTGATGCCAAAGGATTCGTTTTGTAGAGGTGTGGCTGCACAGGTCTGCAGAGTCAGTCCATTTTGCTCTGGGAGCAATTCTTTTTTCGACAGCCTTCCATGTTGGTTTAACTCAAGGCTTTGGGTATAGATTTAGCCCGCAGAAAGAGAGACGTAGCTCTTACTTGGCCAAGTACAGGACATGTGAAGTGGAAGGTGCCATGGTCCAATCCTCTGATTGACATAATAAGATTTACCTTACTAAACTGCATGGGGATCACACTGTTTGTGTGTTGTTAGCTTTGCAGTATATATGCCCCCAAGCCTACATCTGTATCTAGTTCAAACATGAAATAAAAGACGATGTTCCCTGAGGCTAACTGACACATACTGGCTGGATTCACCACACTACATAGCGCTTGACCCTGCATCTCCTCTCAGCTTTGGACACGGAACTTAGGAAGAGAAAACCACAAAGAAAAATAATAACAAAGTGTATGAAAAAAGCAGGTGGCTGTGTCACAGCCATCCAGATTATGTTTTTACAGCATAAAAACAAGAATATGTGTGGCATGAGGGCATATAGAGGCCTCTGAGAGTGCAAAGTTTGTGGAGGTACTGCTGGAGGACTCTGCTGGGTCCAGCATGTGCTACGTGTGTCAAATGTGGCAATTGGCTCTAGCCATTGGTATTCATATAAAAGCTTTGATGTGATTAAGAGTTTCTAATCTCCATTTTCATACACAGTTCTAGCCTGAATCCACAGTGGTTTGTAGCTGCTCAGCAAGACAATCCATGTGACTTTCTCTTATTTCAGAGGAGCATGATTCATCTCAGATGATGAGCAGGATTACATGTAAGCAGGATTTACAGTATTGAATATTATTTGGATATGGGTTTGGAAATACTTTAGGAGGCGTTTCCTGATTGCGTGTCAAGAATGCACACTACATAAACACGACCTTCTCCACCTTCACCCTTTTACATGAAAACAATACAGCCCTTCAAACAACGTGTACTGGGAGATTACTCTGCTTCTTGGGTGGCTGAAGTCTTTCACTCAGACACGTAGAACAAGTGATAAGCCGAGACTTCCTAATGTTGATAACAGCATTCACAGTTTTGTCACCAGAAATCTTTAGAAGGAAGCACACAAATTAAAAATGTTAGTATATCTCATTTGAAATTGGATGCTGTGTGAGAAAAACTTATTTTCAGCTGCAAACTGACTACCTAGAGTATTTGTGTGCTTTTAAAGTTCTTCTAGGAAGCAGGAAATATTTTCATTCCTAATGTAGATTTTTTTTAATTCTGAGGGTTCAATGGTTTCAGTCTCCCAGACCATTTTAATATTTCTGGTGCACTATCTTAGACAACACAAGGCCACATGCTGCAAAAGTTTTGTCGCTCTACCGAAGCTCTTTCTTACAGGTAATAAATTACTGCTGACACTCATTGTCTCTGAACTGTCAGGAAACCAACTGGTGTATCTGAGTGAGATGATTCAGGTTCAATAAGAATAAAATAAAAGAATTCTGGAATTTTCTTCTTAAGTATAATAATTTGTTATTAACTATTATTTCAACCTCTACAGCTGTTGGTTTTTTTTTGTTCAGTTCTGTGAGACACTGAGAGGCACCAGTACCAAAAAGACAATAATAAAACCCATGTTATCTTTGCGGCAAGCTTATTCCCCAGGATTTGCAACCCGGTTTTTCAAGATGTATGCAAGTACCTAAGGATACTTACCTGAAACTGGTCTCTCCAAGGACTATGTTTTCCTTATTGCTACATACTAAAAATATGTACCTTTGAAAAAATTATCTTTTAACATAGCTTCTTTAGAAGCGAGTGCAAGATTTAAATGGACATGATTAACGCAGGGCCAGGATAGCTTTCCATTCATTCTCTGAGGAAATGGTAGCTACATCTCGAATCGTCTTGACTCAGATCCTGCAGTAGACATCCCTGCTGCATTTTGCTGGCCTGACTTTAGAAGTTGAATGATGCTGCTCGGACAGCCCTGTCTTCTGTAAGGCCATCTGAGCAGAGACACGTCCCATTTTGATACAGGGAAAATCATGTATGGCAACAGGACAAGTTAGACAGCTGGGGATAGGAGCACCCAACCATGATCTGGGCCCACAGGCTCCGTTTGCACCAAAAAAAGTTGCACGGCTTCAATTTAAATCTATTTTAAAATTGGTTTTGCAGGCAGCACAACTACCTGATGGGTATGTGTATTTCAGTGAAGTTTTAAACTGCTTCACTGGCACTGGTGCTCCTGGAAAACTGGTTGAGAGAGAGAAACAACCTTCTGAAAAAAAATGAAGTTACAGTTTTTCTTCTGTGTGAATTCCTAATATCTCTCTCTAAGCTCAGGCAGGAGCTGGTGCTAGCACTGGTCGGCTAAACGGGGGCATGCTGCAGCTCTTCGTGGCACTTCATCATTACGTGTGACATGGAACCGCACCCTTAAGTGGCTTTAACTCACTTCGTCTTCTGGCTTAGATAGATCAGTTTGAAATACCATCTCTAGCGTGTTGTAGAAGATGGTCTGGCAAACCCTGCTCCGGCAGTCTAAGAAGTTACTGGCCCCTCCCTCCCCACTCCATCTCCCAACTGGAGGTGGCTGCACTCACAGCAGCAGGAGCAGAAGAAAAGGTCTGTCAGTTGAGTGGAAACTGTCAAATACTGGCACAAAACTACTTTCATCAGCAGTGTTAGCTGAGCAGGCAGCATCCTTCAAATCAGCTTTGGCACAAGTGCTCCTGCAATGGAAATAAGCACAGCTGAGGATAAAGCCGTGCTCACGCTCACTTTCTGTGCTCGAACTGGGAAGAGGAGAAGACAGAGAGAAAAGGAAAAGGGGACCGAGTAGTCCCTATTGGAGGACCGGCCGGTTAGCAGATACTTTTACTCTGTTATGGCTCTGGTTGTTCTGGAAGATGACTTAATGAAGTATTTGCCTGAGCTTTTGCTTGAATAAGATTTTTTAAATATATAGTTCTTTAATTGACCTTAATGTTTTTATTACATGGAAAATGGTTATATACAATGAGCCAGATTAGTAGGAAGAATATCTGAGATGAGTAAGGAATTGGCTAATGCCAATGTGACAACAATTAGTGCTGAAAGCAGAAGCATTGGCTGGAGGGAAGTTACGAGAGAAATTCCTGTTGGTCTTGGGACCAATTTAGTATAATAGACCTTTGGAATAAAGAACAACTGTACTAATGAAATATGCTGATGAAGCAAAGTTTGGAGATGCAATCAATAGAAAGGAGGACTAAGATATCCCTTTCTTAAGGGGAAGGAAGGAGCTGGATTATCTTGCAAATCAGACAAATGGAACTGGTGTGATATGAGGAACAGGTACCTAAGGAGGTGAAATTAAGAGTTTGGCCTTTTGGTTTAGAAAAACAAAGCCTGAGAGGATTTGATTACTACCTTTCTGGAGGATAAAAATCAGGGAACGCTTAGGAATTTCAGTTAAAGGGCTGTCTTGGTGTATAAAGAGATGATCTGACGGAGGACACATTTAGACTAGAAATTAGAAAAAAATTTTAACCATCAATCAGAGGTGCAAAATTCTGCAACAGCTTCCCAATGAAAGAAGTAGAGATACTTACCTAGTTCTGCCTGTGCGCTTCGGTAATTTACGGAAGTTTTTGTGTGATGTAGATGTTGGTGAGAGTAGGAGACTGGGCTTGAGATGCAGAATTCAATATTCTGTTTCCTGGCTGGGAATATCTGGAAAAAGCCCCATTGATGTTATCATAAATTCTGTTCATAAGCTACTGGAGCTGCTTACTTAAGAGCATGATCTTCCCCCTTACTTCTGGTAATTTCATTAGGTGGCTAACAAAGCTGACGTCCATTTATCCCTGGCTTTCAAAATTAACAGCCTATTGCTCTGAACTGAGAAAGGTCACACCTCTCAGCTGTTGCTGCAAATTGTCGGCAGAGCTAGTTCAAACACTGTGCCACCGGTATGCAGTGAGTCAGAGCTTTGTGAGTGCTCTTTGCAGCTCAAAGGACTTGGGATTTACCGAAGTGTCTATCAGTAATCTCGTATTTACGAGATAAAAGATTCCATTGCAGGAAAATGTGCCAGGTGTCTGAGTGTTGCGAATTAAGCCCGCGTGACCAGCTGGGCTCAGCAGGAAGCTGTTGGCACCGTCCCACTCGAGATGTGCTGACCCCTCTTCCTGCAGGGTGGAACACCAAAGATTTGTGAACTTCAAGCACAGGGCTTGGATGTAGCAAGGTACTGTCAATTGCCATGACGGTAAAGAACAGCCAGTTAAAATAACACGTAGATTAGGTCGGAAAGTATTTAGATCAGGCAAAATCATGTTTGTTCTGTGCAATTTCCAGGACTGCTCACCAGAGAAGTTGCAAATCCCTGTGTGTACCTGTGAGCGCAGTGTCTCAAAGAGGGCGTAACAGAGCTTTGCTTATTTAGGAGCAAATTCTATTAGTCTTAGCTTTGTTCCTGAATTGTTTTTTGTAATTTACTGACATCATGATCTGAACTCTTTAGCTGCAGCTGGAACCATATCTCTAGGAACTCTGGTGAGCCATCGTTTCCTATGTAGCCCTTACCTGGCCTCCATTCTGTGTCTGTAAGCCTCTTGTTGTGTAGGAAAATAGAGTATACAAGAGTAGCCTGAGTTTTTATCCAACTTCTTTCTCGTCTTTTGAGTAGATGATGTGCTCTGATAGTGTTCTTATCCTAAAGATGATCCCGTTGGCTTTCCGTTTTTACCATCATTTCCTCACATCTCACACAGATAATTTCAAAAGGATTTTGCTTGGTCCGGCAACTGCGCACTCTCACCTGTACCCAACAGTATCTCTGTTGCATGCGCGTGTGTGCATATGTGCTGACCACGATGTCTAAGAGAGCTTTTGGTCAGAGAAATCTTGTACGTTGGAGTCAAAATATCGTGGAGATGTACGCAATTCTGTTGCAATTCTTCTTGATGGAGGTGAAGCCTGCTTTTTCCTCCTACCCATCCAGTGCAGAAGGTAGGCTATGAACGAGGCAAGCTGTTTGATATTCTGAATGACAGCTATCCAGGGAGGTGGCATGACAGCCTGTTATTTCTAAGAAATGTCACATTTCCAGCCTTTCACTTGGTTTTTAAATGGAAAAAAGACAGAAATACAGATTTTTTCATAAGATGGATGCTTATAATTAATGCACATCTCTAATTCTTGAGATTTTTCTAAGAACTATAACATGAAAATTGAAGTACTGTATTTGAAAAGATTTTGTTGACTGAAGAAAATGAAACATTCTTAACACTTAATAAGCTGTCACCTACAACCTATGCAGCTCCGTATCTATATTCACCTGAATTATGCTGTTGAAACTATATACAGTAATGCACCTTAAACAACCATAAATGAAAGGAAATACCTTTCAAGTGCTTTAAGTAAATGGAAAGTTATTTTTCTTTTTTATAATTGATCTGGGGCTCTAAATTAATGACCCATCTGTAAATTATATGTTTTCAAATTAAAATTGTGCGTGAGCACATTGAGAAATTTGTAATTTTTGTTTAAAACCCATATTTAGGATTATTTTGGGGGAGTGGTGTTTAAAAAACCCAATCATTTTCCGTTCAAGCCAACTGACTGATCACTCAGCTAGTTTGGTTCTCCATATATTTCTGGTTACCTGCAGTCCTGGGCAAGGCCTAACTCTGACTTTGCTACTTAGGCTCAAGATCATTCTGCTCCTGGGTTTCTCTAGATGTATACTGTTTCCTGCCTGGGAGTTTTGTCAGGGTAACAGTTGTAGATTTTTCTACAAGTCTTTGAAGTGTCACAGAGCCTGAACTGAACCACCACGTAATTGTGCACGTAGCAACAGATTCAGTTAAAACCCATATTTGCTATGAGCCTTGGTCTCAGTGCCATACTTGTGGGTAAATGGGGATAAACTCCATATACCTGCTTCTGTGTTTGCTGATGACTTCATATATTGCTGACTTTACTCATCATTTACTGCTCCAAACTTGCTGGGCAGGCCCACATAGACCCAGTGGGTCTGATGCTTTCAGGAAATGCCAGAGTTATTGCATCTGCTCTAAGCACATATACCCAGAGAGTCCTGGCTTGTGTAATAATGTTCTTCACAGTCGTTTCTTGGTACAAGTGGACTCATTTTGGTTAAGACCCTGGTTTGCAATGGGATGCTCTTGGAAATTATTAAACTTCCTGGGACACTTCACCACCTGGTAGTCACTGGACAATTTACATTATCAAGGTAAAACCAAATGATGTATCCAGCCTGGTGCGAAGGCGGTCATCAGTCAGACTTCACATGTGCTTCCAGCTGCATTATCACCTTTACTATTGCCTATTCCTCTTGGCTGTAAAGGAGTCGTGTTCTTACTCATCAGCCCTCTGACATGTTAAGTGAATGAAACAGCAGCAAAGTGCACACAACGGGGATACCATAGCTTAGAAGAATTTTGCTTCAGCATTTTAGAAGTCATGACTGACATCGCCACTGCTGTGTGGTTTTTTTTGTGCATGTGTACATATGATGTAGCAATCCTGGTGATTAGTGGGCTATTAGCAAAGAAACATTTTGCTCCAAATGCTCCCTTGAGCATTGTTGTAAATGCTGTTCTACGTAAAGAAAGGACGGACCTGATGAGGCAGACTGAGCTTTGCTATGAAAACTTAACAACTTTATTAAGTTGCTCTGAATTTCTCTGATTTTTCTCTGTAGCTTTTAAGCCCTTCTGATAACTCAAAGTTCATGATGGCTCTCTTGGAATAACTGGGGTGGTTTGGCTGTAGAAATACACTTATTTGCTGTGGGAGAGGCAGAGACATTCTGTTGCAACAGAACTGGGTAGGACCCAGTACATCATGACTTGGGTCCTTCTCAGCAGCGCTCAGTGTTGCTGGTATATGAGTGATTAATTAATGCTTAGTAAGAAAATAGCAAACACCATGCGTGATAAGAAACAGCCCTGGAGTTGTTATAGTTTTACAACGCAACAAAAAGTTTGAAGTTTATTCTGTGTGCAGATAGGTGCCTGAAATGTCATTACAGCCGTCACTTCATTCCTGCTCTGACAGCTGTAGGTTGAGGATAAATACACAGTTTCTGCTGGGAGGGAAAAGAGACTTAAAGAAAGATGAAAAAGGGTTTGGGGATCCGTGGTTGGTTTACCATGAGAAGAAACGAAGGATTGGACCACAGATCAGGTCTGTTCTATCCAGTATTTGAGGCACTTCAGCCAGCATCAAGAGCCTCCCATGGTGGTGTTAGGTGGTGTGGGTTAATGATTTGTACTGTATCAGTATGGCTTCCAATTCTTTAACTATTCTTTATGTTAATGCTGGGCTTGCGTTTTGCATGTCCAGTCCTTTTTCTTATTTTGTTGTGTGCCTCAATGACTTAGCGTGGGAGCGGGCTATAGCGTCTAGGTAATTAGGCACAGTGTTTTCCTTCCCAGTTCACGTATTTGTGAATTGGCCAACCTCTCTGCCCACTCCGGCCCCCTCAAAAAAATAACCCAAAGGAAATGCATGCATATACAACTGTTGCTAGTCTAAAAATAAGAGACACCAAGATGCTATACAATACTTGACCTCAAAGCAACTCTGTAGGAAATAGTGCTGCAGCATTGTACCAACACTGTAGCAAAGCTCAACACAGTGCCTTAGGGATCTCATTTATTTTAACATTAATGCAGTTTCACTTATTGTCCCTCTCATACTCATGAGCATCAGTGTGCACGTGTCCCAGTAGTCTGTCTAGTGTTCAGACGTGAGGATGTGTGCATCCAGGTGGCCCGGTCAGGTTTCCTTGCCATGACAGGTAGATCATCTCCTGGGTTCTTCGTAGCTTGGTGACCACGTGCTGTTTTCTGACAGGGATTAACTAAGACTGCAAGGACAGCCTGCTAGCAGGATACCATGCCCACCACCAACTCTGCTGGGACAGCAGTCTTTGAGATTATTTCCTAGCCCACTTTCATCAAAAATCATCAGGATTAGCCAAGTAAGTTTTTCTGGTGGCACAGAGAGATATTCTTCATTTAAAAATAAAAACCCCCCATGTTCCTCTCTACACATCCACCTGCTCTTGTGTTTGCTCAGCTTTGCTTGTAGAGCCATGTTAGCCAAAGTTGGGGGTTAGGTTAGCTTGAATCATTTGGGCATGAGTTGGGAAGTCCTTGGCTGAGCAAGTAAGCCAAGGGGCTGCCATCTCCTGGAGAGAGGCTGTGAGGGACCACTTGGCTGGGGTAACCTCTTCTTCCAGAGCAACCCAGTCCACAGGGTCCTCCTGAAATCTACCCACTGCCTTATGCCTGGTCCCCACTCGACCTATTTTTACTAGACTGTACCAATTTAGAAAGGGTGTTTTGATGCGCCTGGTATGGATGCATTAACCTCTAACTTCTAGAAATAGTCACATCCGCCCAGAAACTGGGTGCGGAGGTCAGGCCTCAGACACTATCTTTCCAATTATAATTTGAAGCACTTATGTGTCTGTGCACTCTATCAGTGTCTTCAGTAAGTTTTTCCTCAGGATTGAGTGCACAGTGTTTTTGAGGCAATTATGACTGTGTTATCGCCATGGAAATGTCAGACTGATAGACTAACTGAAACATTTAGAAAGCAAAGAACTATTTTAATTTGCTAGTGATAAAGCCATCACTTTTCTTGAAGAGAGTCATGTCCTCTGTGAAAGTTCAAGTACTGGTTCCTGTGACCCCCTTCTCCTCAGCATCCTTATTCTGTCCTCTCCTGCCTACGCATCCTCTGTCCCTGCACCCTCCGATCACTCCATCCATCAGATCATATGCATAGCCATTTTCCTTTGGGGGCCAGCTCCCTCTGCGAGCCCACAGAAGGAACGGCAGGAACCTTGTTTGGACTTCCCATGGGGGAACAACAAGTTGCTGAGGCTGCTCCTGGACTAGTTTGCAGCTGCATTTATTAGTGTATACCTTTTTTTTTTTTGGAAGAGCAATACACAGCAACAAAATGGTCAACCTTAAACTTGCACAATGTATTTTACAACTATGGTTACACTCTGATCTTTTGAGAAGTTTACTGTGCATCCGTTTGCTCTGTGCAGGATCTTTCATTTCTATGCACATGGTTGTCATCAGGACCCAGTCTGTTGGCAGCCTATTTCTGTGCACCTGTGCACTTGGTCCTCTAGTTCACAGTCTCTGAGCTGGGAGAACAGCACGTTGTGCAAGGCGTTTGACACTGCTGCGCATGACATCCTTGTCTCTAAATTGGAGAGACATGGACTTGATGGGTGGATGACTTGCTGGATGAGGAATTGCCTGGATGGTCGTGCTCAAAGCATTGAGGTTAACAGCTCAATGTCCAAGTGGAGACCAGTGACGAGTGGAGTTCCTCAGGGGTTGGTATTGGGACTGGTACTGTTTAACATCTTTGTTTGCGACATGAACAGTGGGATTGAGTGCACCCTCAGCAAGTTTGCTGATGACGCCAAACTATGTGGTGCAGTTGACACGCTGGAGGGAAGGGAAGCCATCCACAGGGACCTTGACAGGCTTGAGAGGTGGGCCTGTGAGAACCGCATGAAGTTCAGCAAGGCCAAGTGCAAGGTCTTGCACCTGGGTGGGGGCAATCCCAAGCACAGATACAGGCTGGGTGGAGAATGGTTTGAGAGCGGCCCTGAGGAGAAGGACTTGGGGGTGATGGTTGATGAGGAGCTCAACATGAGCAGGCAATGTGTGTTCACAGCCCAGAAGGCCAACCGTATCCTGGGCTGCATCAAAAGAAGTGTGGCCAGCAGGTGGAGGGAGGTGATTCTCCCGCTGTACTCCAGTCTGGTGAGACCCTACCTGGAGTACTGTGTCCAGCTCTGGGGCCCTCAACATAAGAAGGACATGAACCTGTTGGAGTGAGTCCAGAGGAGGGCCACGAAGATGGTCAGGGAGCTGGAGCACCTCTCCTATGCAGACAGGCTGAAAGAGTTGGGGTTGTTCAGCCTGGAGAAGGCTCTGGGGAGACCTAATAGCAGCCTTCCAGTACCTGAAGGGGACTGCAAGAGAGCTGGAGGGGGACTTTTTACAAGGGCATGGAGTGATAGGACAAGGGGTAAGGGTTTTAAACTGAAAGAGGGTAGAATTAGGTTAGAGATTGGGAAGAAATTCTTCACAACAAGAGTGGTAAGTCCCTGGAACAGGTTGCCCAGGGAAGTTGTGGATGCCCTTTCCCTGGATGTGTTCAAGGCCAGATTGGATGGGGCTTTGAGCAACCTGGTCTAGTGGAAGGTGTCCCCGTCCATGGCAGGGGGGTTGGAACTAGATGGTCTTTAAGGTCCCTTCTAGCCCAAACCATTCTGTGATACTATGAGTATAGAATCATTTAGAATTATATAGATTATAGAATTATTTACAAGGTCTGAAATGTTTTCTTCACTGTATTGGTCATTGGCTGAGTTCACATCAAGGTAGACTTTTGGAAAGACTGGAAAAATCTGTGTGCCCACTGACTGTTCCTAGTGGGCTAAGTTAAATCTTCTCGATGTCTGAATAAAAAAGTTTTCATGGAAAGTTCACTGTGGTCTGGCTGATAGGCTTTGCTAGTATAACTTTAGCATATTAGCCTGCATTCCTGAAGCAAACAAATATGTTATGTGTATGTTGAAGTAACTAACACAAATCTTCCCCTGAAGAAGCAAGGGTATTGAGCAAAAACTTTGTATGAAAGACCCAGTGTGCATTCAGGATTCCATAACTGCACCGGGTTAGAAATCCTACTTTTGTTAGCTTAACATTTGTGTAATCAGTGTGAATTTTGAAACCCTAGCAGGAGAGGTGACGGAACAAGAAAGCCACATGATGAACTGCTGTACAAAACACTGCTGCTCTGGAAGCAGGTTTTCACTGCACCTTTAAGCACTGCTTGCTTTGGGGAGGTGGATGTGTCCAAATTACGCTTTACAGCTCTGCTTTCTGTGTTTCGTGCTCACTAGTGGATTCATAGTGATTACTTCTTGCTTACTTGAAGCTCTAAACTATGTGCTTGCTGCTGTTGGATGCATGGACCTAGTGCAGCAACCAGGACTTGTGCTGCACTGTCAGACACACTCGGCGGAGCTCATCTCTGAGTTTTATGTAAAGAGACACTGGAGGATGCTCTGCTTGCAGAGGAGAAGATGGAGTGGCAGTGAAATATGACTTGAGAAGAAAAAAGCCCGGCATTTCAGATCCCGTGTTTAATTTGGTAGCTGGCAGTTAGCAAAAGCACCCATTAGCTTGGAAACTGAACAAATGTGCGATCATAATTGGTGAGAACCAGAGAATATGGGACCCCTGAATATCAGTTTAATTAAAACCATTTTTCAGAGAAGAACAGCATTTTAAACACATGCTATCTTGGCAGCCCTGAGAGGAGTATTAGTAGCAATATGAACTAGAAACTCCGACAGTCACCTTTGGAGAAAGAACAGCTCAAATAGGTGGGCACAGTCAGATGTGCCCTTTCCAGACCCACGTGGAGCTGTAACGACGTTACTTCCCTGCTCCCTGAAGTTACTGATTTCTCAGCTGAGTAATTGAGGACGTGAGCACTTACACTTTGCTGTGATAAAATGAGTTTGCTTAAATTCCCCAGCTGAGGAGGTGCTGATTTCTGACTGAGGTGAGGTAGCTAACAGCTGTGACCAGTAGCTTTTAAACAGCTCTCACTTGATTGCTTATAATTGCCTAATTATAGTTCGAGGCAATTAAAAAGTATACTTCTACTTAAATTGTTGTTAACTCATGTTGGAGTTGGGGCTGCTGCCTTCTAAAGACACTTTTTTAAGTAACAAAAAGAAATCACGTTCCTTTTATTCTCAAACACTGCTAAATCTGTTTCCATAAATTGCAATATTGTACATTAAGTAAGTCAGAGCAAAAAGTGCTAAAACATGGAAAATGCTAGCATACAGAACCAAGAACCTAGGGCAGCTTCTCTTTTATTTTTTCATCAAAAATTGGCAAGTGTATGAAAGAAAATATTTATCTTTGTTGTTTGTGATTCCAAGGGCCCCCTTGTCTACTCCTCCAGACTTTCTCTGCATTTTTGCTGCCAGTTATCAAGGCTGTGGCTTTATGAGCCTTCGCTGACTATTTGCTGGGGTTGTTTTGTTTCTCCTTTCCAGGGGCCCCTGACTCAGGAGCCTCCAGCTTTGAAGAGTCAGTGCTAGTAGGAAGCCTAAACTTCAACAACACCAGCTCAGAGGCTTCTTTGCTCATTTGCTATGTACTGACCTGCCCTAAACCCTAGATGTTTGGTTTGTGTCACCGTTGGTAAAATAAATCCACGTGTGTTTATCCAATACAATCTTGTTATACTTTAATAATAATTTCTGCTTTCCCAGTGTTCTCAAGGCGGTTGATACTTTGGAAAGTCACCGATATGACGTGGCAAGGTATAAAGAATAACACTGTAAGAAAACCCCATAAACACAGAAGAATTGTCATTTGTGTACGCACACATTTCATATCCATTGCCCTTTGTTAGCTGAAGTCTTGGGTTGTAGAGTTACATTCCTCAAAGAATGTTTGTCTCATTGTTTAAATACACACACACACATATATATGTACGTATATATTTGCGTGTATAAACCTAGCCTTTTGACTTGGAGCGTACTTGGAGATGACAACAGCTCTGAAGGTTTGAAAATCACGTGAGCTGGAGCTTTCGACTCTTTCGTAATCATGAATTCAAGTCGCATCTCAGAAATGCTGTTAGCTCGTGGTTGCTGAGAAGTCCTGGATGAATCACTGCTGTCTGCAGCAGAGCAGCCCACGTTGGCGAGGTTTTCTGTTTCTCCTGCCACCATGGCAGAGACAGATGTGGGAGCAGGGAGTGAGCAAGAACAGCTGAGGAGCTCAGTGGCTTTCTCTGGGATGAGACAAAGTCTATGTGGGAGGAGAAGAAATCACACTAAGAGGGATTGGGTTGGTAAGGGGAACAGTGCTACCTGAAATACAAAGGTGTGTTCAGGTCAGTATTTTGCCTCTGTGATACAAATAGGAGGGGGGTGGAGGTTGCCCCAGAGCTGGACATGTCCCCTGAACACAAGAGATACATGAATGTGCTGCGTCCCACAATACGTATCTTTGAAGTAATGCATGTCAAACTGGACAGTAATTGGGGTAAAATTACCATTTACTGGGGATTTAACAGATGTGACATTTGTAAATATGCAGTGAACAAGGCTGGTGTCGTAGCAAATAAAATCCATGGAAAATTGAGTGAATCACTGTAACCGTTAATGAGTTTCCAAGGAATCTCCTCTATGCTTCGTAAGAACCTTTCTTTTATTAGTTTGAGACCATCAGAACAGTTTATCTGCCCTGTGGGGGTTATTAACATATTCCAAGAACATCAAGATGATATCAGGAACACAGAATGAGAAATAACAATTTAGGAACTGAAATGTAATGGCCTCAGGGGGACATGTGGACTGGTGACTGGATAGAGTGGTAAACCAAATATTACTGGGGGTTTTCTTTCCAACTACACTACAAATGGCTTTGTGGCCAAGAACCCCATTTAACTTCCCTATGCACCAGTCTGTAACGAAAGTATTCATGTTTACCTGTCTTCAACGTGTATCAAATCTTTGTTAGTGAAAGGCTTTGGGATATTACAATGAAAGACACTGAAGATGTGCAAGGCTTATCATAGTATCTTAGCCACAAGTATTGCCGTACAGAAAAAGCTAGCATTGAGTTGATCCTGTTTCCTGAATGAAGCAGTGCTTTGTTTTTTAAACATGTTGCACTTCTTTCATTCAGAAAGATTTTTGCTTACCAAAAGAGTGCTTTTATGAAATGAATGTTTATGAATGACTGTCTTAAATTATATTCATACCATTCCACCAACCTCGTAGTAAAAAGAGGATCTGGCAGAAAACATGTCTGTGTTGCTTCAGTCTATGTCATTCACTTGGACTACAGGATTTTTGCAACAAGGAATATCCCTGACTGTGTGCACACCAAATATCTATCTTGAGCTCTTCACGTGTTGCTTTAGTATCCTAACCATGTGGAGGATCGAGAAAAAGGGATTACAGGAAGTGAGGGATTTGAAGGTTGATGTCATATCTATTCACACATGTATATATAGCCCGCATTACCGCTACATCCTTGGGGCTATTTTTACAAATAAATCATGGGCTATATGTAAGCAAGCTGACTTCTAGCAAGAACAAGAAAGTGAGTGTAACTGCAGTTTTAACTGCAATGTATTGATATGCATTAGTTTCCTTTATACTATAGCAAAAAAAAAAGGCATCCATGAAGAGCAGTTAAGAAAACGAAGTAATCTGAATACACAGACATAATAAAAAAGAAGACTAATCTCTCCCCATTTGAAGGAATTTTTTTAAAGTGGGAATGCAAGCATTTAGTGAAAGGGCATAGTATTAGCATGATCGTAAATGTAGTGACTGGGACAGGCTGACATACGTGGTTGTAACCAGACTTGGGTTTAAATGCTCCTTGTTTTTGCAATTAGCTGTGAAAAAACACAGCGAGGGGAAGGAACTCATGTCTGGACCTTCTGCTATAGGTGAGTGCCTGGGTTTTGTTTCTATGCGTGAAGCAGTTGAGAACAGAGAATTTGTCATTTCTATCTTCTCATTCAAAGTTTGTGCCATTATAGCTGTGTAATTTAAGAGAGAACAAAAAAGATACTAAAGATTGCTTAAGGTACTAAAAATTGCTTAACCAGTCCAGAAATGAAAGATCTAAGCTGCACATTTTCCACTGAGTTTTGGAAGCCACTACAAAAAAGAATTAAAAATGTCCTATGTCTGTCCCACAGAAAATGTGGGACCAAACTCCATTTTTGCCACTGCATTGACATAAAAAGTAATCCTGTGTTTCAGTAATAGATCATGACAGTAAAACTGTTGTCACAGAGGCCAGATGGAGTTTTTGAGCAGAATCTAGGATGCCTGCTGACTTCACTTGTTTGAAAGCTGAGTATTGATTTACACTTATTCTCTCTCACGAGAAGGCACGACAAACGTCCAAATTCAGTAATCAGCTGGAAAATGAGAACATATATTTATTTGCTAGATATGCTTTTTAAATTCCTTCTTTTGTCATTGCCTGGCATTATAAGGGTGTTGCGATTTCTGTCCTGATTTTTTGGGATATGCTCTTAATACCAATGTAACAGAATCCAGCTGAGTATATATGGATTGATACCCAATAGAAGTGAAGGCCTGAAGAATCTTGATTTAAGAATCGGTTGCCTCTTTAATTCTGAATGGTTTTTTGCCAATCTTTTTATTTAAAAGTCAGAAATTCAAAGCCTTCTGTAAGGGATATGCTGTTAGCTAAGTAAAGTGTAGGTTTGGCTGATGTTAAGATACCTCCGTGGCTGTTGTTGCCTCTCCTGGTCCCTTACAGCATCCACCTGCTGCTGAAAACTAGAGCTTTTAGTTTCTGAGTTGTATTTTTGCTCTTCTTTACTCTACTGGCGCAGTTTGGAAATGTAATTTAAAGTAATGAGTCACGAGCTCAATTTCATCACGTGAAGATCAGGCGAAACAGCTGTCAATTATGCCAAGGGATTTTGTCCCACTCATCTCTCCAGCTCCCTATCTCGTTTCCCTGTTTCAGTTTGGGTAAGTAAGTCACCTTGTGCCAGAGATCTGGAAGCAACGTTTGGGCACGACCAATTCCTGTGTTCTCTTCATAATAGGCCTGCTTGGTGCTTACGTTTAAAATGAACTTGCAGATGTCAGCTGAGCTGTGCAGCTCTCTGTTGCAGCTGTTGGAGATTAATACCTG
This sequence comes from Steatornis caripensis, assembly GCA_013398225.1. NCBI lineage: Eukaryota > Metazoa > Chordata > Aves > Caprimulgiformes > Steatornithidae > Steatornis > Steatornis caripensis. The sequence continues at coordinate 75,728 of VZSC01006312.1, read as the reverse complement.
CAGGGCAAAGGTTCAAGCAGCAGGCCAGAGCTGTAGGTCCCTCCAAAGGGTCAGCTTCTGCTTCACTGGAGCTATTAATCTCTGGGCAGTAGAGAAGCACGGTCCTGCTTGGTGTCAAAGAGAGGATTAAGGTGCTTTATTGCAGGTGGTCCCAGAGGAGAGGAGGTGTTGGTATACTGTTGGAGTCTGCATGGTGAAAACAGCAAAGAGGGCTCCTTATGGAATGCATCTGGGACCTGCAGGTGTCTTGTTTTCATTACACACTTCGGAAACACAAATTAATAACTGTGATTTTTTTGCATTGCTTGGGAGGGAAATGATACAACCTTTCTCTGCAATTGTACAAGCTAAATGGCCTTCTTAAGGTCTGTGTCCTTGACAGTGTACTTGCAGTGCTGTTGTTGATTTGTGCTCTCATGTTTGTCCTGTTTTACAAATGCAAATATTTTCTCAGTTATTTAAAAAGCCACAGCCCTGTTTTAAGCAAAAAAATTCCATCTCTCACCCTTCTAATTATACAGAATAAATCCTTTCAAAAATTTCAGTGTGAACAGAGCAGCAAACAATAAATGAATCACATATCCAATAATATATCCAGCGAAGAGCCTACTAGTTGAATAAATACAGAACATTGCCACATCAAACCCGTCGCTTGTCCTCTGCCTCTTGTCTCTCTGGCTTCCCCAAAAAATTAGTAAGATGTCAATAGACTTGAGCTAAAGACCAAAATTCTTTGTATTTGGGAAATGACACTGGCAAAACTAATGGACATCAAGAAAATGACCATGAACGTATGTGAGTTTGATCGCAAGTGACAGAATTGTCCTGGTTTCTGGAAGATGTCTAGCATGGGACAGGTTCCTGAGCAGGACCCTGCGGGACCATAGATCCTCCCCGGCATGCTGAGTGGTTAGTGCAAACAAGGGCCGTGTTGTCTGGATGCGGTGATGAAGGCGGCATTCAAGCCATACAACAGACCGCTGCGGATGCTTTTCAGTTGCTGCAGTTAAGATGAACAGGCCTAATCAATGTAACGTATTGTATGGAGATAGCTGGCATCTTGCTCTGAAAATAAGATCTGTAGCTTTTAAGTATAAATTATTCTGTGCAATGTAAATTGCACATGCCAGGTCTTATTTAAAAGGCACAGCCTAAAAGCATAGCAGCAGGAAAGAAATGAGAATGCCCTCATTCGTCTTAGCTTTGAGGTCTAAACAACAATTTAAATATCTATTATTGATTTGCTGCAGAAACATTGGAACATCCAGCAAATGGTTTTATGCCACTTTAGCTGGAAATGCTGGTATTCGTCCAGTTGACTGATTGTTCCATGTGTGCATAAGTCTAAGCCAGTGGTATGAACAAAAAATAATAACAAAGTCATAAAACCAGTCTGGGGCAACACTGGCCATGTTCTGTTTCACTTATGAGAATACATACAAGGAATTAATAAGCTTACTAACCAAACATTCCACCTTTAAAATTAGCTTTTATAAAAAGCCAAATATATAATATTTACTGAAAAAAAGTTTACATGCTCTAATTATCTTTCCCTTTAATTCCTCTGAATTCTCCCTTTCTCCTCTTTCTGTCATAGCCATCTAAATAAGGAGGTAAGTGCTGCGTCCACATTGTCTAGGAAATGGGATACAGAGATGCTGCTGCCCATGATACTGCTTGGGTTTGGCACTTTGGGATAAGACTGGGCTGCTTTGGAGGTGCAAGCTAGGACTTCCACACCATCGGCCACTGTATCATATAAATGTGCCTCATTAGCTCTGCGCTGGTTTGTGTGTGAATGCCACGTGTGCGCCTTTGTGTGTTATGCAGTGGAGCACGTGCACTCGCTGTCTCACTCTCCAATCCTCTCTCCTTCCCCTGGGGCCATGCCTGGGCCCAGCCTGGCCACGCTGCAGAGTCGGGTAGGGGCAGGTGGGAGTGCACGGGGGGCACTCCTGTTGCCTCTACCTCCTACCCCTTCCCTGCACCACGGGCCCCTGTGAACATTGGACCGGTTGGACCAGTGCACCTGGTCCACTGGGCACCCAGTGTCTGGGGCGAGGCTGGGTGCAGCAGGTGACAGGACGCACTTTCCCTCTGCCCTCAGCTTTCAGCGTGGTGAGCCTTGCTCCCTGTGCGCGCTGCCATAGGCACACGGAGCAGGCGAGGGAGGGGAAAGCATCTGTGGGGAGGAGACATTTTTCCCTGTCCTGTCCTTTTTCTTGCACTGTTTTTGCTTTGTGCAATGGGAAAGCAGCTTGTGGAATGCCGGGGGCTGCCAGGATGCTTGACTGGCTCTCATCATGCTAGCCAAAAACCTCTGCAGTGCTCAGTGCCTTGTCAGACATGGTGCTTCAGGCCCCTTGCAGCAGGGACGTTGTGCAGCTACTTTTTTGGAGAGGTCCTGCCACAACAAGGTCCTCATCTTGTTTGCACCTCGGGTGTCAGCGTGATGCGACATGCCACCAGCCGCTGCCAGGGATTTACCGATGGGGATGAAAAGGAGTGACAGCTTTCCGGGTGGTGCAGCCAGATGTCACTGGTGCACCCCCCATGGTAGTTCCCCCCTCCTCATGCTGGCTGGGCTCTGCCTGCCTCCGGCAGAACGAAACGCCCGTCAGTGCGACGGTGTTTCTTTATCCCCAGTTTAATGAGCTCGTGACCCCTAAAGGAGATGCAGCCGTTGTAATGGGTACTTTTTCCAGTGGCACGTGTAGCTTTTGGCACTGCGTGGGCAAGTACAGCTGTGCATGTGGAATATCAGACACATTTTATTTCTCTTGTTGTACTCAATTAGGATTAAAAAAACCTCCAAGGAGCACTTTGGTAATTCTTATAGAGAAAGCAGATACCTACAGTTGGTAGCTCGTGAGTCTAAATTAACTCTGTGGTAAGAGGTGATTATTCCGAAAGGGGTCTTGGGGAGACAGATAGGGCCGGCTCCTTTAGAAACCCCGTCAGTGCCGCAGCGCTGCGACCCTGTGCCAGCACTGCCTGATAAACACATCAGCTTCTGGCAGGGGAGCGGGAGGCGGGGTACGGTTTTAACCATAGACTAGTTTTAACAAAAATGCGTCTTTTTTTCTTACTCCTACTCTTTGTACTCTTTGTACTCTTTGGTATTGCCATTGAATGGGATTTTTGACCTATTAAGTGATGCACTTGCTATGTCTATATTCAGTAAAAAGGAACAAGTAAAGTGGATGTGACCACAACTTCTGTGCAGCTGAGGCTGGCTGCGGCACGGCCAGGAGTCTCTTGTATCTGCAGTGAAAGAACAAAATTTAGCAAAACCTTTTAGAGCGTTAGCAGAAATCTGCAGTTACAGTACAGCATTTTGCCAGTCAGACTCTTGAAAAATCAATAGCAAGGTATGCACTCATTTTTTTACAGAGAAGGTTACAATTTTCTTACAGCAACAAAATTAGCATTAAGAGCTGGCTTCACGCAGGCATTTATATGCTGGCATGAGTCATGAACTTGAAAAGAAGTCTGCCTAGGTAATTAATTTTCTCTGCATTATTGCAGATCTTGTTATTTGCTCGTGTATTTTTTTAAAGGATCCGCTTAAAATGTGTTTTAACCATAAGACTTTAGGCCAAATTTAGTTTGAATAGTACTCTTCAGCATGGCTTCCAATACCGGAGATGGTGGAAATTCAGTTTTAGATTCATGAGAGTCTTGCACTTTAAGTACTTGCCTGGCATTGAGCGGATCTGCCACAGAAGACCGACCCACGTGTGTGACCTTTTGCAAGTTGTTCCCTGCTTTAGCTGCCATCTTTGAAATGGGGCTAATTATATTCATTGTAGGAATTTCCAAGGAGCTGAAAGTCTTTGTGAAGAAGCCTGATTTTGTGATGGCAGAGATTCCCTGAGCAGCGATCTGAAGTGTCGCACGTCACAAAGCATGGTCTTGCAGGGATGGTGGAAGTGCCATTATACACGTGTGGAGAGAGCTGCATCATCTACCTCGTTCTTCTCAGGTTCAGGCAGTGAGGAAAGCAAGCACAGGCTGGTAGCAGCGCTCACTCTCGTAGCAACCACCAGTTTGCTTTAGACTGACGTCCCTCTGGAAATGTCAGCTAGGGACACTCCTTAAGTGCTGGGAGATACCCCAAATCTAAGGCAACACTGCAGAGCCCTCTTCTCTCCACCCTCATTACTGCTTCTCTTGCTGGTACTNAGGCTGGGTGCAGCAGGTGACAGGACGCACTTTCCCTCTGCCCTCAGCTTTCAGCGTGGTGAGCCTTGCTCCCTGTGCACGCTGCCATAGGCACACGGAGCAGGCGAGGGAGGGGAAAGCATCTGTGGGGAGGAGACATTTTTCCCTGTCCTGTCCTTTTTCTTGCACTGTTTTTGCTTTGTGCAATGGGAAAGCAGCTTGTGGAATGCCGGGGGCTGCCAGGATGCTTGACTGGCTCTCATCATGCTAGCCAAAAACCTCTGCAGTGCTCAGTGCCTTGTCAGACATGGTGCTTCAGGCCCCTTGCAGCAGGGACGTTGTGCAGCTACTTTTTTGGAGAGGTCCTGCCACAACAAGGTCCTCATCTTGTTTACACCTCGGGTGTCAGCGTGATGCGACATGCCACCAGCCGCTGCCAGGGATTTACCGATGGGGACAAAAGGGAGTGACAGCTTTCCGGGTGGTGCAGCCGGATGTCACTGGTGCACCCCCCATGGTAGTTCCCCCCTCCCCACGCTGGCTGGGCTCTGCCTGCCTCCGGCAGAACGAAACGCCCGTCAATGCGACGGTGTTTCTTTATCCCCAGTTTAATGAGCTCGTGACCCCTAAAGGAGATGCAGCCGTTGTAATGGGTACTTTTTCCAGTGGCACGTGTAGCTTTTGGCACTGCGTGGGCAAGTACGGCTGTGCATGTGGAATATCAGACACATTTTATTTCTCTTGTTGTACTCAATTAGGATTAAAAAAACCTCCAAGGAGCACTTTGGTAATTCTTATAGAGAAAGCAGATACCTACAGTTGGTAGCTCGTGAGTCTAAATTAACTCTGTGGTAAGAGGTGATTATTCCGAAAGGGGTCTTGGGGAGACAGATAGGGCCGGCTCCTTTAGAAACCCCGTCAGTGCCGCAGCGCTGCGACCCTGTGCCAGCACTGCCTGATAAACACATCAGCTTCTGGCAGGGGAGCGGGAGGCGGGGTACGGTTTTAACCATAGACTAGTTTTAACAAAAATGCGTCTTTTTTTCTTACTCCTACTCTTTGTACTCTTTGTACTCTTTGGTATTGCCATTGAATGGGATTTTTGACCTATTAAGTGATGCACTTGCTATGTCTATATTCAGTAAAAAGGAACAAGTAAAGTGGATGTGACCACAACTTCTGTGCAGCTGAGGCTGGCTGCGGCACGGCCAGGAGTCTCTTGTATCTGCAGTGAAAGAACAAAATTTAGCAAAACATTTTAGAGCGTTAGCAGAAATCTGCAGTTACAGTACAGCATTTTGCCAGTCAGACTCTTGAAAAATCAATAGCAAGGTATGCACTCATTTTTTTACAGAGAAGGTTACAATTTTCTTACAGCAACAAAATTAGCATTAAGAGCTGGCTTCACGCAGGCATTTATATGCTGGCATGAGTCATGAACTTGAAAAGAAGTCTGCCTAGGTAATTAATTTTCTCTGCATTATTGCAGATCTTGTTATTTGCTCGTGTATTTTTTTAAAGGATCCGCTTAAAATGTGTTTTAACCATAAGACTTTAGGCCAAATTTAGTTTGAATAGTACTCTTCAGCATGGCTTCCAATACCGGAGATGGTGGAAATTCAGTTTTAGATTCATGAGAGTCTTGCACTTTAAGTACTTGCCTGGCATTGAGCGGATCTGCCACAGAAGACCGACCCACGTGTGTGACCTTTTGCAAGTTGTTCCCTGCTTTAGCTGCCATCTTTGAAATGGGGCTAATTATATTCATTGTAGGAATTTCCAAGGAGCTGAAAGTCTTTGTGAAGAAGCCTGATTTTGTGATGGCAGAGATTCCCTGAGCAGCGATCTGAAGTGTCGCACGTCACAAAGCATGGTCTTGCAGGGACGGTGGAAGTGCCATTATCCACTTGTGTGGAGAGAGCTGCGTCATCTACCTCGTTCTTCTCAGGTTCAGGCAGTGAGGAAAGCAAGCACAGGCTGGTAGCAGCGCTCACTCTCGTAGCAACCACCAGTTTGCTTTAGACTGACGTCCCTCTGGAAATGTCAGCTAGGGACACTCCTTAAGTGCTGGGAGATACCCCAAATCTAAGGCAACACTGCAGAGCCCTCTTCTCTCCACCCTCATTACTGCTTCTCTTGCTGGTACTGACATGTAAACGAGAAGAGGTTCAAAATATGGGACAGAATTAGTTGGATCTCACAAGCACCACCTCATCAGGCGGCGTCCATTTGATGCTGAAGATCACCTGAACGCTGCTGACACGCCGATGCGTAAACACGGTCCATGCAAGTGAGGCACACGAGAAGTTAGTTTGAGCCCCTGCGTACCTCTCTTTTTGACCTCTTGTTTTGATGCGGTCTAGATGCCCATCTAATTATGCTGGCATAAAGCTTCTGAAGGCTCTCAGTGGCACTGCCTTATGACCACAGGTGCAAAACGGCACCTGCCAATAGGCAGTGGATTCAAAAACGTGCTCTGTGCTGCTGAGCACATCACTGGTGTACTTACCATGTTGAGCCCCAAGAGTACAACACTGAAGTTTGGGATACAAGAAACACAGCATGGTAGATTTATGGATTCACGTGTAAACTACGGCGCCAGTGAATAAAAATAAAACACATCTACAATAAAAATTCTTGTATTAGCAAATCCATCCTTACAAAAATGCATGCCTTAGGTCCTAAGAGTTACTGGCTTGGGAAAGTACTTTCTATTAAACGTATTTTTTAATGCTTGGACGTGTATTTTAATGACATATTTTGGACACCAGGTATTTGTCTCTTGGGCAAACAGTTATTCTTTTAGCATACTGAACTCTTGAGTAATCAATTGGTTGCCACCCATCCATAGATAAATGTATTCTAAAATGATGACTAATACAGTTTACAAGTGTTACTGTGAGACTCGGTTTGGAACAGCTTGAATACCTAATGTGATAAGAAACTGCAATCAGTTGCATGATAATTTAATGCTTTTCTTAATTTCGTGCTGTGTAACTTTTCTGGAACTTGCTTTCCTTCAGGAAAAACAGGTAGTTTCTGTCTGATATTGCTTTGGCAACACGAAGACATCAAACTAATCGAACTCTTTGGTTTATATTGGATTTGTTCGTGCCAAACCCCATTTTACACAAGGAAAGAAAAGGATTTGTTTTGGGAGAGTTTTCCAGAAAAATCTAAGCAACAGAAGCATCAAAAGTCAGCAGTGCTTGTTCTTCCTATGAGGCATGCACTTCTCCCTCCTGCACTGGGTTTGGATGTTACTTCTAGAGCAGACCCATTCCATGTGACCACGTGTTGTGCACATCGAAGGCACAGGAGTTCCCCAGCTCCTCGATGTCCCAGGCAAGCACACTGAATCATCATAAGCAAATTTGCTTTCCAGACTCATGTGCTTCTGAAGACGTTGCTCGGCAAGGCCAGGTGAGTGGCTTGAGTTGTTAAGGAACGCCACATTGGGAGCAATATGCTCAGAAAAAGGCCTGGAAAAAAACTATCCCAGCCAATATATGGCTCAGATGCCAAAGTATGCAGTAAAACCAAGTTAAATAAACTTCGTAGTCTATTTCTATTGCTGATTGATAGCTGCTCACTAGGTATCAGAATGTTGTTCTTCTCCTTGGACAATGGAGATTTACTCTGTTCCTTTTTTGAAAACTCATTTTCAATATCATCTTTCTTCATCTTAGAAGTAACAGGTATTAGAAAAGAAGTCCATGGTGTTCCTTACCTTCCTGGATGTCTAGTTGTTGAAGAAATGCAGACTTGAGAAACCATCTGGTGAATCTTCCTGGGCAAGAGCCAGACTCCTATCTGGCCTCGTCTGTGGGTACTGTCCTCCTCACAGGCTTAGCATAAGAGTATCGTCTCTGTCCTCTCCATATTCGCTTAAATACCTGATAGAGATGAACATGCAGGAAAACAGCAGGGTGATTAAATGTTCCCAGTAGTGTGTTGCCGATAGGCTGCTTTCGACGATGTCCACCTCTGTATTCCACCAGATACTCCATCGGGGAAAATACCCTGTGGTCTCTAGCTGCAAAGGCTTGGTCCTGAACCAGAGGACCTGCTTGCAATCACAAATCCTCTTTCATCTTGGAAATGAAACTGGCAGCATTTTTTTTTTTGAGCCTGTTTCTTTTTTTTCCTCCAAGGGTAGATACGCCTGTTTCTCTGAAGCCAAGGGTGAAAACAGGCACGAGTTGAAGGTTGAGAAAAATTCCCACTGTTTAAAACAATGCTTAAATGTTCTTTCAGGACACCTCAAACCTGGTGGGAATATAGTCTCTGATTCCTAGCAGCTGTGCTTCTTTCTCAAGCTATCATCTTTAGATGCTCGCCTTTTTTCTGAAATACTTTCTAGGCTAGACACTAATTCCTGTGCTGACATCTATCTATCTATCTATCTATCTATCTATCTATCTATCTATCTATCTATCTCACTTACTTATTTTCCCTTCCTTTGTGATATGGAGGAAGGGAGTGTCCATTTCAGGTTCTGGTTGCTTTTTCAGTAAACTATGAATTTACGCTGCTTGTGCAGCACGTGTCAGAGAGAGGTCCCCCCCGCGCACGCCCAGGACTCTCTGATATCACAGCAATGCTAAAGGTATTGCGCTGCTCTGGGAATATCACCGGTACAAGGAGTTCGGGGAGGCCAGCGGCTCCATGCGTTTCCAGGTCTCTCTGGCTTCCAGGCAGCGTTGGTGAAGTGATCCTGTTTTTCAGTCATTCTCCATTGCAAGATGGGAGGAGGAGGCGCTGAGAGGGGTGAGCTCCCCTGCAAGGACTGGGGAGACGTGGGAGCAGGCTGCAGGGAAGCACCATGCACGGGCACTGGCTTTTGGGGGGCCAGCAGCCACACAGACATTTCCTACCCGGTCTGGGCTCGAGGTTCCTCTTAACCAAAATCAGCATTCAGGGGGTTGAGTCTTGGTATGTGGCCACTGCTGTGTTGGCCGGCTTGGTAAATTGGTTTGGGATAGCTTGAATGTGAAAAGTGTGAAGAAAAAAGTCCTTTTACTATAATGCATTTATAAGGCAAGCCGAAGTGATTTCCAGAGGCAGTCTGGCAGGGAAAGAATTTTCTTCCAGGTTAGAGAGGAAATTTATATTGTCCTGTATCCTTTTCCAGAGAGAGAGAGAGAGGGAAATTATTTGCTTTTCTAATAAAAAGGTTTTGTTTGTTCAGCATGCTTTGGTATCTAACCAACAACTTTTATTTTAACAAAAGAATTCTTCTAAGACGTGCACTGAAATTTTGGTCACTTTTGATCAGCTATACAAATTACAGTCTCAGTTATTCACACTGCAGAAAGACAAGCTCTCTTCCTACCTCCTGTATGTACCTAGAACCATTCATGGCATCAGTTTCACAAGAAGAACTTTTGTCTGAGGAGCAGTTTTGACACTTCTGAGCTTTTTGCTTCTGAGTAATTTTTTGTCTCCAAGTACAGCAGTTGTTTATACTGAAGTTCTGCAGCACATCCGTCCTTCTCCATGAGTACGAGATAGAGAAGAGAGGGTGAAAATTTCAGTTTAATACAGTTTTGCAGAATGACTTTTGCTGCATGACCACATTGAATGCAGAGGACAGAAACAAAATGTCATGAACGATGTGGCCAAGGTTTGGCTAAATCTGAGCTGGATCTTGGGTTGTTTGCTCTTGTTTCTCAACTCCATACTTCACTTCATTGCAAGTTATATTAAAAACCCCTCGCTTTCCTGTGCTTGCTTTCTCCTCAAAAGATTTTGTGAAGAACTCTGTGTGACGCCAAAAGCAATATTAGTTTTTGGAATCAACTTTCAGGATGTGCTGAAAGTTGTGTAATCAGCACCTTACCTCTCAGAAAGACTGGGTGCTTTAGTGTCCTACATGTCACAGGCGTACGGGGCCTGGGAAAGCTGTTTTTTTTCCCGCTACTCAAGAGACCTGACTAGAGAATTAAGTGGTCTGGAAGCATATCAAAAGTTTCTCCACCCTGGGTTCAAAGCTAGGCCCCTCTTGACATCAGATTCTTTCTCCAGGCTATAACAATATTTTGGGGAAGAAAAGAAGAGTCAAATGAAACTTTTAAAATATCACAGTAACTCAGCGAATACAGTAGAAAAATGCTAAATAAGGTTATGATTTTTTTTTTGTTAAAACCTAAGGGAAAGGCAGTAACGGCACAGTGACAAGCACAGAAAAAGAAACGTGCACGTGCAGGGAAGTGAGCTGTTGGCAGTGCTGCATCATCCGCAGGAGAGCTGTGATTCAGGATGGGGGCTTCCAGGCAAACAGAAGTGATGTCTTGCACTCTCAGCTACAAAATCATGTTCCCTCTAGAGACTACAGTACTGCTGTCCTAGAATGTGAATGTGCATTCAGAAAGCCCATTAACACGATGTAGTCATATTTTTACCTGCATTTGGTGAACCGAAACAGGAGTGAGTTACCGTAATGCCCTGCCTGAGAGTGTACAGTGGTGCGATTTCAATTTACTTTGAGGTACGGGGCAGAAACTGTGGGGGTCCAGAAGTTGCTGCAGGAGTTGTTCAGCTTTCCTTACTGCAGGCGCTGCCCCCCGCGTCTGAGCAGCAAATGGATGGTGGGTGTCAGTACCCGCTTCATTGCCCTGGTGCGTGTGAACTGGAGCTCTGATTCTCAGAGATGTGGTTTCTTCTTAGATGGTTTAAATAATATTTGGGTTTAGATGATATTTATGCAGCGTCTTGAAGTCTGCGTAAGATAGGGCATTCAGGACTATGCATGCGTGAGCAACTTGTCTGTCCTTTTCAGCAGCTGCCTAAGCAAGTTTTGTGATTAAATTTTGTGTGTTTTGCACTGCGGTTCCACAGCGCGAGTGGTTTGGCAGCAGTGCTGGATGAACGAATTCCCACCCCTGGCACTGCGCTTCGGGTGGCGTAAACTGCTGTAGAAGTGGGGTTTGCCTTTGATACAGCTGGGAGCCAGTTCTCGGGCATCGAGAAGTCCTTAACCCTGGTATTGCCGCTGGCCCACTAGGCTTGTGAATCGCTGAACGCGTTCTGCAATGCGATATGCATAGCAGAATAATTACTAAGTGGCCAAACGTGACTTGAGAACAGCTTTTTGTTCAGCAAGGAATCCTCCTCGTGTTGCACGGTAGCTCAGAAAAGGCTAGCGGGGCCGGGGTGCTGGTCCACGCTCCCCAGAGAATGAGCTGGGGCTTGGTGGGACAAGCAGGAAACCAGTGCTGGTGCTGAGACACCCAGCTGGAACCATTCCCTGCTCCCAGCCCCCGGAGCTCACACCAAGGCAGTGTTTGCGCAGGGCTCTAAGGAGGAAAAGCGGTGTATTTTTCATTACTCACAATAACAAACTCCTGAGTCTCCAGATAAGCAAAACACTTCAGAATAAGCTAGACCTGGAGATTTGGACTGGAGTGTGCTGAAGGGAGAAGCAGAGCCATCCAGATGATATGATAAGGGGCAATATCGGCATATATTTCTTCTGAGATTTCCTCTTCGTAAATGGTTAAGTAAACAACCCAGGGAGCCGCTGGCTGGTTTGTCTCACTTCAATATCTAGCATAGCGAAAAGCAGATAAAGAGATTATTCTGTAAACGGTCAGATGGTAACAGGTTGATATACTGTAGGGAATGTGGATTTTTAGAAAATAGAGCAAACTTCGCAAAGCTTGTGTATTTTTGAAGCAATCATAAGCTTTTTAGTAAGGTAGCTGATGTGGAATTCAGGGCTGGTATCATCAAATTCAAACCGAATTTAGGAATTAATGAAGACATTTATGCAAATACCTTTGTGTCAAGGGTAAATCAGTATTTAATTTTGTTTGTATTTTGCCTTCGTGAATGACCTGGAATTTTAAACTAGATGGTTATTGCAGTTTGTGGAAGGTTACAGTTCTGGAGCACTGAAACTGCCAAAGGCCGTGGAGGGTTCTAGCAAAATCTGCGACTTCTAAGAGGAAGTTCAACATCATAAAGTTATGTCAACGAGTGGAAAAAAAATTCCAAGCCAAAGTTTTATCAATCAAAACCCAGAGAAAAAAAGTTTATACAGTAACAGTGGGGAAGAGGGTCTGGGCATTAATAGATAACAAATTAAACGCACTACAGTGTAATTTGCAAAAAGGCAAAGACTGTTCTGGGCAAGGTTCCTGATGTTTCTGCTACATCTGATCCAGGGTTACCTCCAGTTCTTCCTTATAGGGGCTTAGTTTTATATTCTCCTCAGACTTTTACATAAAGCTTGCAGAATCAGGAAGCACAGTTTACAGATAATGTGTGTTAAAATAATTGCATGCTTTAGTTTCAGGTTGTATACCGTGGGGGTTGCTGTGTGTGCATGCCCTGGAGATATATTTGGATTGTTACAGGTCATGGTAATGGTTCTGAGTTATATTTATCCTTTGTCTTCCTTTTAAGTCCTCAGAGTGATCATTTCTCTCTGAACAACATAGCCAGCACTGGGAATACTCCATGGGACAGCGGAGAGCAAATAGAAAGCTTCTTCAGTGAACAAAGGACAGGGATAGCCCAAAAAGTTAGGAAAAATGACTTGAGGCTTAAGGCCAGCTTTCACAAGACGGCAGGTAGAGTTGGAAATACACAGTGTAAGAGGAGGGCCAGGAATAATTTAGAATTATTTTAAAACCTAATGTTGGTATTTTTAAATGTAGAAACAGAAAGAAAAGAATTACTGCAAGTGACCAAAGAAATAAGCCACCAGAAAAAGGGTGACTCAAACTATGTATTAGGGAAAATTATGTAAGACCGGTCAGAAAAAAGGAAGGATTTGCATCACCCGTGGAGATTGGTGTGCCTAAAATGAGCTTAGTTCTTAGAGTGGGTTTAAGGAAATTTCATTTTCTATGGAAAAACTGGGCTTCCTTGAAACACAGTATTCTCCAGAAGTGCTTGCCGTGCTGAAAAAATAACTTTTTGTCAGCACATTCCCTTGAATTAAAAACAAATTGCTAAACGTTGAGATTTTCTACTGATGATTTACATTAGGGGCAGGAACAGAAGCAAAAAATGTTGTGAAGGTAAAGGTTTTTCCAGCCAGCTCTGTGTCTTGCTTTGCCTGCTGAGCAAGATGTGTCTGTGTAACAGTGCTAAGCCTCAGCGAGGCAGAGATCACAGCCGTACAGGTCTGTCAGGAAATAAGGCATCCAAGAGGGCAGAGCATCTCACCCTCTGCGCTTCAGTCGTCCCCTGCTGCAGGGACACCCGGCACCAGACAGCGACGGTAAAGACTCCCCAGCTGTAGCAGCCAGAGGGAAGAGAACAACCAGGAGCCCTTGTCCCTGTGAGGTCGCCCTGTTCTCTTCCAGAGAGCACGTTTCTTCCTTGTGGCTTCGAAATGTGTGGAGGGAGAGCAGTCTCCATCCCCTATGGCTCTTAGAAATTGTTTACCCTGCAGAAAAGGGAAACTTCTGCAGTTTTCTGCCTTCCTTTCGCCTCACTGCCACGGGCTCCTGGGAAGGGTGGAGGAAAATGTGTCAGCGGAAAACGAGGAGTAAAGCTGTGGTGCGTGTTATACAGCTTTTCTGAACTCTTAGCATTTAGGCAGAGCAAAAATAGCTATAAAGAGAAACAGTCAGGCTCGAGTTCGGGTCCGTGTCTTCAGCAGACTGCACAGTTGTCTGACTTGCAAACTCTGCAGTGTGATGGGTTAAGGAAATGCCCTTTTGCTTCTGGAGAATGAGCCTGAATAATCTAAATTTAGTGGTCAATTATAAGATTACAAAACAATTAGGTTTCCTTTCTAGTCCGTGCTCATAAACGGCAGTGGCCAAGATGTGGACGGGTGTTGCATGTCAGAGCAGCCGTAAACGAGCAAGGCTCTCCGGGAGAGCGAGCGGAGACTTCTGCGACAAGCCCGAGCACTTGGCAGGCGAGGGAGCCGAGAGGGTGGTGACAGTGGGGGAATGCGAGGACCGCCGGTGGCCTCTGCGGAAGGGCACGAACGAGGCTGTTGCTTTGTGTTAACCTTTCAAAGCAGTGAGCATTTCTCAAGAGAGCCTATCTGCCTTTTTTGCTAAATATAGGACTGCCTTTCTCCTTCCCGGGTGGTAAGTGTGCTCCAAGAGCTGTGGGTGCCACAGCTCTCTGCAGACCCTATCCTTTCTTCTCCTCCTTCCTTCTTCGTGTCTTCTGTGACCAGCTCTGTAATGCACTCATAAAAGCTTTGCCACTCCTAATTTGCCTGTGGTAGTTTCCCGGCATGGAGCTTGCTCCAGGGAAGGCACAGGGGCTGCCTGCCCTGCGGCTGTGTCTCAGGGAGTGAGAGGGTGCCCGGCTGTGCATAGGGCTCAGGTGGGATTGAGGGCTCAGGTGGGATTTGAAGGCAGCGGTTGATGTTTCTGATGTGTGCGAGTGTCTGCCAAACAATGCTCCACCCAGCTTTACTTCTCCCCTTCACCGACAAATTCAAATGAAAGTCGGAAGAGCCATCCTGCAGAAGGTCTTGTTCTCTCAACTGGGGTATGTACGTCGAAGGACCGTGTTTCATGTTCATGCATTAACGGAAGGGTTTCTGAGCCGAGTCCGCACCAACCCTCTGACCCCAAGTTCAGGAAAGCATCCTTCTTCAAGAAGACTCCTGAGCACCTGCTTTCATTTGCAGACCTGTTTTTATGGCATCCTGGTTTCTAGAGTGAAAGGCAGGTTAATGTCCTGTGGAGTGGGGGCTAGGGTGAACAGCAGCACTGAAACCCGTGTCTACATCCCGTCCAACTCAGTGAGACGTAAAGGCCTCTTCTGCCGAGAAACTTGATCCACCTAAACCTGAATCTTCATGCAAAAGCTTAAGCTAATAGACCAGGTGAAGTTTAACTCCAATCTGAAATCTAAAATGCATTCATTTAAAACTATTTCTTTTAAATATTTACTCATATTTATTGTCTGAGTAAAAATGGTCATCTTTACTGATTTCATTTTTTCTCTTTGGTCCAAAAGCAACTGTCTTCGCAGCCATTGTATTTTTCCTGCTCTGTATTTCTTGTCGAAGACATTCGGCTTCATGGATCTGTTTTTTCCTCCCGTTTTCAGGCTTTATTTTGCAAGCAACTCTTTATAGAGGAGTTCAGCATTTGTAGACCTTTGCTAGTGGCATGGTGAGAACCCTGGTGATAGCACTCCATTTTCATCTAAGGGAAATGAGGTGCCAAACTCCTGTGAGATACAGGTACATCAGTATAAGAACTGGCATACTGGCTGAGATGAAAAGGATCCCTAACACGATAGTGATAGTCCTTTTTCTGTGGTAGGCAGGAATGATGATTAAAGAAAGCGCAGAAGACAGTATAAAAATCAAGAAGTATAAGATGTAAGGTATGTTTTCCATTTCCTGATGGTTAGTGATTTTGGGTCTTCTTGAACTAGACAATAATCTGAGCAATTTTTTTACTAGCCACTGATGGCTGGGAACTTGTCTGTTTGGTTTTTGAACACATTTTCAGTCCTGGCTCTCACAGTCGTGACAGTGAATTCCACAACGGAGTTAGGAGTGGCACAGAAAAATAATTCCTAACGCTGACATGGCCTGTCCTTTTGCAGAAATGGAAAACAACAGGTAATGTAACCTCTTTTAGGAGTAGTAAGCCCTGAATATGCAGGGTGTTAGAAGAGCGAATGTACAGTTGCACAAAATGTTTAATTACTCTAGTTTAATTGTTGGCCACTTTTGAAAGGCAACCTGTAATCATCCATTCCTCCCGCTTCCCCTGCACCAGGTATAGCAGTTGAGCGACCTCAGGAGGAGCTGATCTGACAGAAAATTAATCCACCAGAAGACTATGCATTTTCCTTCAGATTTGCAGCCTTACCACACAGCCAGCAAACCGGGAGCATGCGGATGGACGTGAGGGAAGCAGAGGGATGCAGGACCACGCCTCTGGTGGCAGCCCATCACGAGTCTGCACAGGGCCTCAGTGGCAGGAGTGCTCGAGAAGCGTAGAGCAGCATACACTGTTTGTCTAACTTATCGTATAGATACCACAGCTTTTCAGGGCTTTCTCATTAAGCAAGAAACTTGTTTGGTTTTTTGTAGCCCACCAAGACAAATCCCACCCTCAGTGACATGGGCACAACAGCCACCTAAGTTTGAACAGAACGTAGTTTATTAACTGCAGTGAGAACGATGGACCTGTTCCTATTGTGTTTGAGTAGGAGAAGCCTCGTAAATGTAGTTCTGCAATCTGTTTCCCTCACCTTGTGGAAAAAAAATCCCACCAACTATGTTACGAATGGTACCTACAAGTTTTCCTCCTCTCTGTTATTGCTCTTCAGATCTTGAATTGCGATTTTCCATTACAGCACGAGGCGTTAAGGTACCTCTGTTTTGTATAACGCACAGCGCTTATCCGCACATTGGCAGCACCTTTATGTTTCACTGCTGTAGGGAAGAAGTAAGAATTTACTTGCAGACGAAGCAACACTGTCAAGTTCACTTAGGTATTTGGATTTAACTTCTGAATTTAAATCAAAAGGACGTTGATTCACTTAATTTCTTTTCCTTTGTATATATCTCATTATTTAATTACAATAATACCAATTTTTGGCATAATGGTATTGCTCATTTAATAATATTCAGCTGAAAATAAATGTGACAGTTAAAACATGGAAAGGTCTTGAGTCAGCTAAAGACGCCACGAAGCTCAGACCTTTATGGATTGGCAAGTTCTAACGGAGATTTATTTCTTACATCTATTTATGAAATTTAGTCTGATGTTTTAAAACTGAGGGAGGGGAACATCTGAATCTCCCTTCCCCCACTTAAAAAACCTGCAAAGCTTTGTTAAGAAAATAAACAGCAAAGGCTCCAAGTAATGCATGAGCTCCAGAGGAATGCTGTGGTGCAGCTGCAGCCAAGGCTGAAGGACATCGGTGGCTCCGGTTGTTTGTTTGCTGCAGACACAGAGCGCTCTCCTCCCTTCTGCTGAGAGTGCCCTGCATTTCTTGTGGTTGGATTCCCACCGAAAATGTTAGGACTGTAGGTCTGTGCGCCGTGACAGCCCTCAAGCAGCAGAGCTGCCGCGTTCTCCTTCACCTCCATCAAGTGGGCACCATGAAACATTTGTGCTCTGGTGCCTCCTGCAGCATTTGTTGTCCCACACTTGTGGGAGGATTACACACTTCACTGTGCAGAGTGAAACGCTGCTCACTGGATGGCATTGTGGAGGTGACTCAAGAGGAAATGGTAAAAGGTTACGACAGAGGGGGCAATATGAAAGGTTTTTCTCTGTGAAGTTCTGCCACAACTTTCTGTCCAGTTGAAATAATATGCCTGAGAGATGGCTTCTCCATCTGAGACCCTCAGCTGGACCTGAGGTCATCCTGTAGGTAGCAGATACAGCTTGATATAGCAGATATAGCACCAGAGGTGCATGGATTTCTCTGCCTTTGGTTCAGGAACAGTTTTACGCAAGAGAGCAGGAAGAATCCCATAGTTACAATTTCCAGGGGTCACTGTGGGATTCAGCACCCTGCTCTAAGGCTTTGTAAAGAACCACAGGGGAAAAAAATCAAGTTAGACTTATATTTAGACAAACATTAAAGAATGTACAGAGCTTTGAAAGTATGAACAGTCTTTGGACTACAAACATATTCAAAGCTATGCGAGCAGTTAGCTGCTACCTTGAATCACAGCCATTGTCAGCAGNCAAACATTAAAGAATGTACAGAGCTTTGAAAGTATGAACAGTCTTTGGACTACAAACATATTCAAAGCTATGCGAGCAGTTAGCTGCTACCGTGAATCACAGCCATTGTCAGCAGCCTGTGATTAAATAAAGAGTAAGAGGGAGAATTGTATTACACTTTGGATGTTTCACAATGGTTTTGAATTAAAGTAACACAATGCCGAGAGCATTCATTCACAATTCAGTAAGGTAACTACAGCAGACTAAAAATCATCCCATTTATCGGAATAATCGAGATGGTAGACGGACATATACAGGCGTCGTCTTCTGGATTCCTCTAGGCTGATGGAACAGGCCACCGCAACTCTTTGTTCATCATGGTACTGTGCTAGTAGGTCTCAGAGGTACCAATAGACCAGGATGTGTGAAAGCTGGCTGCTTATGGTTCGAGCAAGAAATCAGTCAAATCTTCGCCAACTATCAGTGTAAGCCGTTAAAGCAAGCCAGGATGATTTTGCTTAAACTGAAATGAAGAGTAACATAAATTTTTTTCTTTCTGTAAACGCACTGGATCGGTAATTTCTGTTAGGACACTGATGATTCACCCAGGATCACAAGAGAACTTGTTGTGCTGGTACAGCTGTGAGCCTGAGGGATCCGAAGAGTCTATCACGGGCAGTTTTCAGCCATGCATTTGTTGTTTCGTGTCCGTTGTTGTTCATCTGTAGAACAACAGCAGGCCTGGGCATCAGCAGCAGCAAAATGCTGCTGCCTGCCATCAAAACCTATCTTTTCCATCTCAGACAACCTGCCTGGGTGTCTCCTCACATGAACATTGCTCTTCTTTTCTTTGGAGTCCCTTGTGGGCTTGTAGCCAGTCTCTCCAGCCCTTGTGGGACAGTTCAAGTGCCATCATTTCATTGCAAGGACAGCAGTGAAGATGTGCTGGCTCAGGGACTGATCCACATCCTTGGCTGTGAGGAGAGTTAAGCCAACAGGGATTGCTCAGGCAATGCTGCTGGGTCGACTGTGTCCCCAGCTGTGTGTATGATTTAGTGCTGTCCCAGAGAGGAGCAGTAGGAGCTCCTGGCCATTGTGTCTTCACCTCTGGGAGCTGCTCCAACAGGCATTGGAGCCTGCTCCAAGAGGCTCTCGAGCAGGGAGCACTGGTCACATGAAGACTCTTGGTCACGTGGAGGTGTCTATTTCCAGCTAATTATCAAGAAGTTTGTTGTGTTGCCATATCCATTTCTTCATTCTTTATTTGCTAACACTATCTTTTCTCACATTCTCTGTCACAGAAAGATTTAGCAAATTTTAGTAACAAGCTTTTACCTATAGCAGGTATAGTACATCATAATTTAGTGGAAAAAAAAACTGAATTGCTTTGCAAATTTCAGCTTAGTACCAATGGTNACATTCTCTGTCACAGAAAGATTTAGCAAATTTTAGTAACAAGCTTTTACCTATAGCAGGTATAGTACATCATAATTTAGTGGAAAAAAAAACTGAATTGCTTTGCAAATTTCAGCTTAGCACCAATGGTGGATGGAGAGATGTTATAGATGAAAGCAGGGGGAGGGACGTTTTCCCATCTCGCTGCCAGGCATGCATATACCTAAAGGGGAAACTACAGATCCATTGACTCCTGACTTTGGTATCTGTATTTTGGCACTTCAGTCTGAGTTTTATGGGTAAACTTTTACATGACATTTAATTGAAAGATCATCATTAAACCGAGATCTTACGTAAGAGATGTTGCTTGGGCTATCGAGTTTACAAATTACAGCTTTATGTACACTGAAAATTGGGGAAAGCTGTTACTACAGACAGAGTGATATTCTTACAAAGCTGTTACAGATGGCCATAGCAATTTTGAGTGGAAAAGGAAATAAAACATACCCATTTGATCCCTGTAATTGCATCCACTTCAGGACTTCAGCTACATGAGTAAAAACTTACACTTCTGAATTGATTTTGCAATACAGGTCCAACTTTCTATGAGACTTGAGTTAAAGTAGACATGTAGGGAAGGGACGGCATGAGCGCTGCTGGTTGGGAAGACGGAGAAGAAAATACCTGATACCCCTATTGCCTTTCTTCCAGCTGTGCCATCTGGCTGTTTCTAGCTCAGAGACCAGAGCAGCAGACTGTGAAGCAGAGTGGTAAAAGAAATGAAAGAGTTAAAGTGAGTTTGAGAGAAGCAGGGGCAGTGTAGAACCGTGGAAGGAAAATGCTTCCCAAAATGGATCAAAAATAACAAATACAAAATGTGCTCAATGAACTTTTGTTTTTGCTTAAGATTAACTTAAATTTTTTAGAAGAGGAAAAAGCACTTTCTCTAACAACACGAACGCTGTGTATATTTACCTGAGGCTTATAGAAATAGCTCATATGACAAGTCTGGCTCCATAAACTCCGCCTAAGAAGCCTGGATCAGCAAAATTCAATCTGGAAGCTGTCTGTAAATTTATGAAACCTGTCTGAGGTTTCCAAGTTAACTAATAAAGTCATCTTTTGTTTGTAAAAAGATGTAACAGTTTTGTAAATTAATACTGAAGTCAGTCCATGGAAATCAGTTTTTAGCATTCAGTGCTTCAGCTAACTTTTGGTTTAATTCTACCGATACAGAAATGCTAACTCGAGACCAGACACATAAAGTGAGGGCTATTTGTAAATATATTTAATTATTTTTTGATATCTTTTTGTCTTATTTACTCACTGGAGACTTTCAGCAGTTTCATGCTTCAAATAAATCTTAAGGAAGAAGCTAAAGCAAGCAGTCAGCTGCTCTAAGGCCGATCACATAGTGCTTTTCTGCATGTTCCACTAACAGATGAACAGGCGATCCCATTTATAGAGCATACTACATGTTGACAGAGCACATTACTTCATTTTGCCATATTGGCAATTTGAGATCTTAACAAAACAATGCTGAGGTCGCTCTCATTCTGTATTGCCATCCTTGGAATGCGGCTTGGGTTTTCATTAACTCTGTCACTACACAGTACCGCAGATGGAGGCAGTTTTTATAGGGGGGGAGTAATAAACATTAGAGAGCAGAAAGTTGTAAACAGCTTAAATTCTTTGTCCCGTGCTGATGAATTCCTTTGCCCTAACACTCTCTGTTGTTCTCGGCATCTTGTGAACGCTTGGTCTAATTGGAGGTGAATGGGTGGATAGCTCGAGAGGGCTTTGATACCTCCCAGCTGTTGTGTGGGGAGAAGTGGTCTCAAACTCCTGCAGCCAGTGTGTATAATCTTCAATATAAACAGTAAAAGTTTGGAGATTCAGCCCGGCACTTGGCTCGCAGCATTCTGGCTCTGCTTAGGAGCACAGATCGTGTACAGGACCGCTTCCAAGATTTCCCCGCAACTTTTCAATCAAGGGAGAAGGACGAGAAGGGGCAAAAAAAAAAGAGCATGGCTCTGCTTCACTGCTTTCCCCTACACTGGCTTCATTGAAATCACTGGTATTATCAAGCTAGAGTAAAACTGCGGTGAAGCTTTCCAAGGTCTTTTCTGTATGTACATTTTTGTGAGTCTTACCAAGACAGTTAAAGCAATACAAGTCACTTGAGAAGAATTTAACTACAAAGGAACTGGGCGTCCTTGTTGCAGAAGAAGAGAAGGCTCAGGAGGGATTTTTCAGAAATAGTTGTAGTGCTTTCAATTCATAGCTTACCTTTTCCCAAAACAACCGCCTGAGAATAGGCCAGCATTTTTGCACAAGTCAGCCTTTCCCAAGCTGTTTTGCCCGGGGGGATCTTCCCCTCCCAGAAGGGCATGTCATTGCTGAGCTCTGTGGCTATACCACCTCTGGATCCCTGGATCCAGGCGGCCATGGGCTGTGCCCCGCTTTCACCTTCCTCCCACCCCTGCAAAGGGAATAGCCCCAGTTTGGGATATACTCGAATAACTGCATCCAAGCTATGAGGGATTCAGTATACTTACGTCAGTAAAAGATCCTGCAGCTTAAAACAATACAGCTCTGCAAGCAGAGAAACAGCTTGGACGATGGTGCATGCCTTATATGAATTGTGCTTTCATGTTCCTGTTGCTTTTTTAAAATCACTTTCTCAACAGTGCTTGCACTCAGGGCTGCAGTTTCCAGGTAACGGGGAGCACCAGACCCCCAAGTGCTGGGTGATGTAGCCTTTCACTGAATGCAACTGGGAAGCAGTTGTGAGCACTAACATATTATAACCCTTCAGTTAAACGCAGCTCTTCTGGCATGAGGACTAATTTGTGAGAGGGAGATGCCATCTTTACGGCACAGCAGTCACGTCTGGTGCGACTGTTGTCACGACTACTGCAGGGGAGAACAAAAGTGCAATAAATACACCTTTTGCTGTATGCTTACTGGGCTGTGTTTTCAGCAATGTGCACTGCTCAGTACTGAGTTAGTCCGTGAATCCTCTTGGGTAAGGTAGTAATCCGTTTTGCCTGGACACGTAAGACAGGCCTTCCTGCAAATCCCTTCCCCAGGCTCCAACCTTCGTGCATTTTGGTTTGTGATTTGGGAACTCGTGACTGTTGAAACAGGCTATCCAGCCAGCTGGACAAAAGGTATTTAACATAGTAATTCTTTCCTTTGGGTAGCACAGCTTGTTGTAGGGCTCTGTAAATGGACGTGTCTGCAATGGCAGCTTCTACAGGTGGGCACACATAGTGTGCTCAGCTGGGCCTGGAAATGCGTTCAGCGGATCAAACACGGTATCTGCTTTAGACTGACATGTGCCAAACTCTTTTGACTCTATTGCCTGTATAGAGTAGGTCTTCAGCGACTATAATGGGTACCAAGACATCTAACTCATGCATAGACACTGACAGGTAGTTACCTGAATCTGAAGATGAATCCCACCTGGAACACTTGGACATGGTTGTTTTTTCCCCTACTTACTTTACAGTGTTTTCAGGCTTAGGGTAAGAGTCATCCAGGGTGTTTAAGATTTTGCATCTCCCCATCTCTCCTTTGAGCGCTGAAGTCAGTTCCCTCGTATTCTCTCTCACTTGCCGTGACAGGTCAGGGGAACTTTCATGCCTGAATCAGTAGGTGATTGAAGTTACTGGCTAGAAAACAAATACGCTTTGATGCTTCTGCAGCCTCGGCATGAAAGCAACGATGGACTTATAGCCAGGGAAAACGATGCTTGAATAAAACTCACTACTGCTTGAAGCCCACAGCACTCCATACAGTGAAATTATACCATACGCTGAAATTGTAACCATACCGGTTCTTCAGAGCAAGAACAGACCGTGAATGTAAATTGCTACAGCACACTGTAAAAATACTATTGTTAACTCGGTGGACAGCCATATTTAAAATACCTCATAAGGAAGTCAGTGTGTGAGGTTATTGCATGTGATTCCATTTTATAAATACAAAAGAAGAGATGTTTCAAAAGCCGTTAATCACAGTGATGAGTAGAAATTTGCTGCGGTGGAAAAGGCCGGTTTGCTGGCCTTTGACTATTTCATCAGCAACTCCTTGAATCCACTTCTGATCAATACAGGAAAACTATCCCTGGGTTACAAGCAGGCTGCACGGAGACTCTGGATTTACAACTGTGAGAAAATCCTCCTGGGCTGTCCCACAGCCCAAGGCCCTGGACTGACTCAGAGTGTGCATCTTTGGTTAAGTCCATCCAGTGATCCAAACCAAGATCCAGTGATCCTGAAAATTCTGGGTCCTCGTTTCCAGTGCAGGCTGCCTGGCATAACTGCTCTGCAGAGCGGGCTCTGCGGCTGTAGGGCAGGCTGCCTGCCAGGGCTTGGCACCGCCGGAGGCCGCACGGCCCTGCAGCTTGCCGCTGCCAAGACCTCAGGGCCTCACAGGACTGTGGCAAATCCTAATTCCATAGTAATTCCCAGGCTGGCTTTCTGGCTTCCCAGGCTCCCTGCCCTGGAGCCGAGACGTACTGGGATGCCTCCCAGGGACTGTTACTCCTCACTCACCCAGGGCTTGGAGGAAAGGGGAATTTTTGTCAGGCTCATTGCTAACCAAGCGGACTACTTCATGACTACTTTTTCTGGCTCAAAAAAAAGTATAAGAATTTACAGTTCACAAGAAGTTTTAAAATGTTGGCTTTAGACTCAATAGGATGAAAGTCAAATTTTGAAAAGCAAAGTTCCTTCTCAACTGGAACACCAGCTTTTCAAACAGCTCCAGTGAACGCTATGAATAATACCCTGACTCTTGATTTACGGTTGAAATCCAGAACAGAAGAACACAAGGTCCAGATGCTTACATGATCCCCAAAATTATTGACAACTGCAAAAAATGATGTTTGTAACCACTTCACATATAGCCTGAAACGCATTAAACAATGACTTCATTTGAAGAGGTCTGTTAACATTATGAATATTATTATTGTTGGTCACAAGAGGCTTAGTCTTGTTCCAGTCTTGAAATAATTACTTTTACACTGCAAAACTGGTTTATGAATTACAACATTAAATCAAAATGTACAGTAGTCACATTTACTTCTTGGGAGGTTTTATTGTGTAGTTATTACTCTGCACGCTAAATGGATTTTAACAATCCTATACTATCCACGAAACAATTTTGAATAAACATTAGGCTTGTGGAAGAGCCCTTCCCCCTCCTAAATTCTTGTCAAATACCCAGATGGTAGATTTAGATAGGAGTCCATGCTTCTATCCGTTGTTGATAAGCATTCCTCTTTCCAGTCAGAGCGAGCAAATAATGTATCTGTAGCCGATTTGTCTCAAGTTAGTGTTTTTAAAATTTTTTTATATAGCAGCAATTTCTGTAAAAGTCATATGTAATGAAAGAAAATTGTGCTTTTCTCCCTCTCCAGTTCTCGGAAGACATTTTAGGGGGAAGAATAATTGCTAGTGAGAGCTCAGCCCAGTAATGCAGTTTACAGTGAATGTGAGTTGCAACGAGATAAACAAGGAAGGAAAGACATGGAGATCTACCCACTTTCAGGAACTCGAAACATCTTCCAGTGAATTGTTGTTTTCCCAGATGTGTATCATTTACAGAGATGAGACTTCACTGAGATTTTTGGCTTGCATGCTTAAGCCCCTTAAGCTCTTTTGAAACTCTAAACCTGGAAGTTACATTTGCTTCCATTTTTTGTTCCCTTCTTTTCTCCCCCCTTCATTTTTCCCCCATATTCTTGTCTGCCTTTTTAGCTTGTTCTGTCAGCAAGGAAAACCAAACAACAACAACAACAACAACAAAAACTTAGGCCTGAAACTGTCATTTATCTTCACACGAAGCAGTGAGTGGTCCCGTTTATTTAAATCGCAGCCTCTGAGGAGAGAAAAAGATTTTAAGTTTCTTCTGCAGCTTTAAAACCTGAGTGAACTCTAGTGACCCACAGGGTTAATGCTAGTTTTTGTTAAAAAAACCCTATTTTGTGCTATGTGATACGGTCACAAGTTAGTAGTTTGGAGTTTTAGCTTAAAGATACTCTAGGGAATTTTCACTGGTGCTGGAGATTGAGACCAATGTGCAAACATAAGGGATGTGAAGTAATGTAACCTTCTTCTAGAATACAAGTCTTTTAGACTAAATTTCTTTGCTAAGCTGCTGATAACTCATAGTGCAGTAACGTGCACAATCACATACAAAACATCATTGGCCTATAACTTATATAGTATATATACAGTGGCTTATAAATTAAACAGTGTACGGATTTATTGGATGAAGAAATTATGAATGTGTTAACTAGAATTAAATACCTGAGTGAAATCCTGGTGAATGTCAGCACACGAGTGCTGACACACTCCTGGATGCTCCCTAACACGCTTTCATTAGGGAAAAAGGTTTTTCTTGTGATTACTCCATGAGTTGTCTCATTCTTACACCAAGTACTTACCGGAAGAGCTGGTTTTGGCCCCAGGGCACATTGTCTTGGGTCTCACCTTCCCCTGCGGCTATTTTTGCATTGCTGCTGCTCCATCCCATGTGGTGCCCTGGGCCAGACTGCAGCAGTGGCTCCAGCAGCTCAGGCTGACCACAGGCAGAAGGCATGGGGAAGAGTGGAGGGGAGAGTCCTCCTCTTGATGCTTTCTGATGCCATTCCTAAGAAAAAATGCTCCTCCTCCCCCTCTGCACAGCAGACTTCACAGGTTTGAGTCAGTAATCTGAAGTCCAGGTTGCCCTCTTGGGCTTCAGAGTGTTGGACAGTGCGGGAGCATTAGGTGGGTGTGCAGCAACGTGCAGTTCCGCTCAGCTTGCACCACCTGGCGCAAGCGCAAGATGGGTGTTTGTGTTTGGGGAACGCAGGCTGCATTGTATCTGCTCCCAAGGAACGAAGCGCTGACTCCCTCTCCGCCGGTACAAGCAGCACTTGGGCTGCTGTTCTCCTTGAGAGCTGTAACAGTGTCATGCTCTTCTAGTGCATTAGATCTCGTACAAAGGGGTTTCAGACATCTAGGAAATTACAGCGATCAAGTTCTTTTTAGGCAGGATTTCTTTTGTCTAAGATTTATGTCACTGTTGTGAAAAAGCATCTCTGCGAGTGAGATGGCACTTCATGGGCATGAAGTACCATTTCCCTTAGTTCTGTTACAGACTGGTGAGAAACTATCAACACATGTTGATAGGTAGCAAATAAATACTTTAAAAAAAAAGTTAGTTCTGAACAAAGGATTTTTGCAGTGTATTATCCCTAAATTCTGATTCCTTAGCTTCTAGTTTTTGTTCATAGGGCTTTACATTATTTGATTTACTTGTCTGTCATCTTTTCTCTCTCTTCTTTTTGGGAAATAGTCTTAAACTGTATCTTGTAGTGACTGAATGAACATTTGGCCAGAATAAGAAAAGTGCTAATTCCCTGAGGAAGAAGTGTGCTGCCAGTATCACTCTTGGCCCTGGTTCAGCAGCCACAGAGGCAAGTCTTTTCCAGATTTGGAGTTAGCTCTGCGTGGAATTTGCATTCATGTGCTATTAGAAAGGTCAAACCAAACACGACCTTCATGCTGGCTTGAAGCTTTTTCACCTGAAGAAGTCGGCTGTTTTTTCACCCGGTGAGTACGGTAGCCCTTGCTTTCCGGAATTAAAAGAATCGAGACACTGAGAGTAATAAGGACTTTTCTGAAAGTCAAAGTGAGATTTAAAGGCTGATCCCATAGCTTGGCTCCCCGGTGGGCTTCTCCTCACTTAACTGCAGATGGCTGAAGGGCAGCCGTCTGAACTAATTGTCATGGATTCCCACTGGAGTGAAGCAGGCGCTTCAATTTGTGTCACCTTATTTTACATGTCTACTTGGAGTGACATAAATTGTCTGCCAGATGTGTCTTTTTCTTCCTGTGGACTTGGGGAGCCTACGGTGATAAGCTGGGATGGAGAATGTAGATGCTTACGTTCGGGTGAGACAAATCCACTACTGCCAGAACGACCAAGCTGGCTTCCCACCCGTAAGAGGGTGGATTTGGAAACTTTTTCCTACCTCATCTGATGTGACATCAGACAGCTTGAGTCACTAGTTCCAGGAGTCGCGGCGGAGCAGTAGAGAAGTCGCTTCTCCCCAGTTTCATAATGGTATGCTGTCTGCAACTGTAGAGCTAGTTTCCTTTGTTTAAGAGCAATTAGTGTTGGGAAAGCACTCGGTTCATAGAGTAATACTGGAAAAACAAAACCTGGCTTCATTAATGATCAGCACAGTAAAATTCAATTACCTACTCATTCCTCAGCTGCTGTGTTGGAAGCAACTAAATTTTAGCTGAAACGTTGATTCTTCTTTGCTGTTGTCAACAACAAATAATAAATAGGAGACAAGGAGTGAAGGGTTTACTGTAATCTGCATTTGCAGGTGTAAAGCATACTTTACAGCCTCTTAAAGCAGTGTAAGGAACAAGCACAATGGAAATTATGGACAGCGCGTAAGGAAAATGTAAGGAAGCAGTACCTCATACAATACATTATTTAAAACGAATTACTGAAAATTTTTCAGTTTATATTGTTTTTTCTTGGTTGAATAGCCTTGGAGTGAATATGCAGGAAATTAACTGTAGTGCTTTGTATCACCTGTTAAGAGAAGCTGACCTGGAAGGTTTATGCTTCCACAAAGCCAGCTGCATGCATTCCTTGGGTACCGATTATCAGGTAAATAAAGGAGGAAGGAAATTTGGAAGGAATACCAGGGAGGAATCATAAATGAATGTGGATAAGGAAGGAATGTGAAAGGGGAGAAGGCAGTCAGAACTGCCATGGAAGATCCATGTGTTAATCCTACTTGCTACATGGCTTAAAAGAGGAACAGATGGTTGCAAGCAACTGACTAGTACAGCTCGGTCGGTTACTCCTCATCGCAGACCAGGGGTGTGCTCCAAATCCTGTGCAATTTGAAGTCAGATAGACTCCTTGGTCACCATGAACACGCTTCAAGCAAGCTTTCTAGTCACAGCCACAGTAACTTGCTTTCAAAATCCAGAAAGCTTTTGTTTTAAGGTCTGGCTTTGAATACACCTTCTGTAATCAGCAAGTAGTTTTAAATTTTGTTACTAGGTACACAAAAATCTTGAACTGTACTATTAAATTTCTGATAGCTACAACTTACCAAATCCTTTAAGATTTTATAAATGAAAATACTGTCCACTTGCGTGGACAGAGAAAACTAGCATCTAGTAAACTTGCATTTTTCTGGGTTGACCCTCCCCCCAAACTGTTAAGTTTTCCCCGTAAGTCTTTCCTTGTCCTCATAAAAAGCTCTACTACATTTTCTGCTTGCATTTTTTTTTTCTTTCAATCTATCTCAGCTACGCCAGTGTAAGAACCTGTCACTATTGCAAAGGTACTTCCATGCGTGCTCCGCTTCTGTCCCCGGTGTCCTGCTCCCAACTAGACAACCTCCTGCTTTCCCTGGTGCCAGTCCTGACACTCATCTCCTCCCTGGAAGAGCTGGTTCAGCCTGCTAAATGGGAAGAAAACTGTGAGCTCCATTTGCCGTACTGGTTTGCGACAAGCACTGAGGGAGAGGGAAGGGAGGCAGTGGCAGCGTGCGGCAGGGAGCTGGGCATGAAGAGGGATACAGGAGCCGGACTCTCCTTTGTGGTTGCAATGAATTGCTAGGTCAGACGAGTTCAACCTGCAAAACTTTACCTTTAGTCCTTCCCCTCTCTGGTTTCTCCCTTTGGGGCATTCCTCACCTTCCTGGCTTTATGGTTTTCTCCCTTTTCCCAAATTACTCTGCTTCCTCCAAGTTTCACATCTCTCCCTTCACTAGTCTTTTTCTTCTGTACCTTCCAGTTGAGGGCTTCTTGTCTCCTTCATACTACTCTTTTCACTTCGGGGTGTTGATTGAAACATTCCCACCCCTCCACCCCCGCCATTTTAATCCTTTTCTGATATTTAGCTTTTCCTTTTGCTTTGACCATTGTCAGAAGATACAGCTGTGGAGAAGGTGGTGATGCTATAGAGCTCGAGGGTAGAAATCTTATACATCTCTCCCTAATCTTGTTTGCCTGCGTTCTCTTGCTTTCTGTGGCCAAATGCTGTAGCTGCAGAGCAGAGGAAAAATGTTTGGAGTCGGAGCGTATGCAGAGTTCTTAGGTTGAAACCATCTCCTTGAGATAAGTAAAAAAGCAGAACTGCCGAAGGCAGAAGGGAAAATCAGGCACTCGGATCCTTTTTAAAAAAAACCTTCTTTTGGTTTCCCCTGCCTGCTTGGTGATGCTGATGATTTGAAACGCTTGATGTGTAAAGTTTCTTTCTGTTGGGTGCTGCTTTCCAATACATGCTCTGCAACTGCTCAAGTATCTACCCTGCCTCGTTTTCCAGGAAGGGAGTAGCACAGATTGTTCACCCAAGGGACAAAAATGGACTTTATGGGTAAATGCAGATATTGCATTCTTTGTTCACGCCAAGTTAGCTGAAAATTACCTCCCTGTCCATGGGAGCTCTTAAAC
This sequence comes from Steatornis caripensis, assembly GCA_013398225.1. NCBI lineage: Eukaryota > Metazoa > Chordata > Aves > Caprimulgiformes > Steatornithidae > Steatornis > Steatornis caripensis. Next base: position 46,051 of record VZSC01006312.1, on the reverse strand, counting down.
ATGATTTCCTCTGCAATAGGAATTAAAATCCATGGAAGATCCGTAACTGGAAGCTTGTTGGAAACAATACATCAGCATCAGAGCACATAAAAACTTTGGCTCAATAGATTTATCTTTCCAGCATGTATTTTGAGTTATTTTACAATTTTTTTCCCCAAATACTTTTTTTTTTTCCCCACCAGAAGAACTATGTCACCTTTGTTCCTAGATAATGCAATGCGCTCGTAACCTAGATTGTAGGTCGGAAATAGTAAAACTCATTAATTTCATAGACGTCATAACAGCAGTAGAATAAGGCCACTTCCTCAGAGGACAACTGAAGAGTAACTGGGGGAGTTACTGTGCTAACAAGAGATTTGTGCAAAGCATTGAAAAATGATTAAAAAGATGGAAGAGGGCTCAGGAAATCATCTATACTGTCCCCAGCCTCACTCTGCTGAGGTCATGCCTAACTAAGGGAGGTTTATGTATTTTTAAACACTTCCATTGAGGGAGATGCCGTGGTCTCCCCAGGCGAGTCACACAGAAGTCGCTACTAATTATAACACAGCAGAACGCAATTTTCCTTCAGAATTTCATATCCTACAGTTTGTGTGAATGCACATTCATAAAACCGTGAACAGGCCGTGAAACAGCGTTTCATTTTTCAAAGCCTACGCGTTCGAGAACCGCGGGCCAGCCCCACCAAATCACGCATTATAAAAATACGTATTGGGAGGTAAGTTTTATTTGTTCCTTTGTCCTTAAACCTTCAGGTCCTCCCTTGCAGGACCGGGGCCGCCCCGCCAAGCTCCAGCTGCTGCGAGGGGGCGGCGGGAGCTGGGCGGGTGCTTTGCCCCGGGGATGAGGGCGGGCACCACCGGAGCCGCCGCTCCCG
>VZSC01006312.1:0-41717 GCA_013398225.1 Steatornis caripensis | reverse complement strand
GGGGGGGGGGGGGGGGAGAATAAAAAAATGGAAAAAGGAGGGTTACATTTGCATTGAGTCACAGAAACTATTTTTTTTCCCTCCTGATACCATTTCAGCAGCCCAGAGACCTCTCCCTTTCTGACAAAAATTAAATCTATGTAGTATTTTTATGAAAACTTGTAGGAAGTTAAATAGTATCTCATGCTCGCTGTATGTTGCCTGGCCAAGCTGTACCTTTAAGTTTTAGACCTAGGTTACTTTTACCTGCCCACTAGTCATCTGGCTGAATTCGCTCTGATTTACAAGCTAATTTTGGTATTGTGGTGTTTATAACTGATACTAAGATCTCCAAATGTTCAGGAACATTTCTCAAATGATTTAATTAAGAGGAATGGTCACCTTCCTGGCTTGGGGTTTATTCCTGTTGGTTCCTAAATTCATACCTTTTTTGTTTTATTTTTTATCTTAGCTGCAGTTACAAGGGGAATGAAAAGCTGCTTCATGTATTTTGGCTAAAACACTGGAAAACAATTTTGTACTTACTTTATTTTAAGAGATTTATTCTAACTTGAAGTGTAGCTTTTTTACATATGTGAAGAAACGACTCATAATAGGCTCAGTGGTCCACAGCAGGAAGCTTGAAGTATGATCTGGTTTGGATATAGCCATTTTAATCTCGGTGTAGCATCTTCAGTCTTGTCTTGAAACGTTTTCCAGAAGTGATTTCCCTGAAGGGAGAGGATGTTGGCCTTGATGAGGAAACTCTGACTGTCTTTAACCAGGGAATAGGAGAAACCAGAGAGGAGCTGGGATTTGGAAGTGGCTGCGGTGACCTGAGGGGTGGTGCAGGGGATTCATCCAGAGAGAAGATGCGAGACTCTTCCTTGGGGACAAGAACTGGCGGTTCTGGTGGCTGGAGTGGAGGGGACTTGCTGGTCGCTGGACGACACAATTATGAGTTGGTTTAAGCCTCTGAATCTATCACTGATAATGAGGTAGCCTCCAATTCAGATGTCAGAGAGTATTTTGGGAAAAGAAGGGGTTTTCCCTGCCTCCAGCAGTCTTTGGGGCATTGTCTTGTCTTGTGTGTTGGCTCAGCCTGTGCCCAGCTGACCCTTCGCCTGCACGGTGGGCAGATTTGCTGCTTGCTCTGACCATCTCAAATCTGTCAGTCTGTGTGGAAGGATGGAGGAGACAAAAGAAACAGTTTGCAAGGGAAACTCTGACACTGGTGAGCTGCAGAACGCCTCCTGGAGCACAGGAAGAATTAAAAAGAGGATAAATAGACATTTTCCTCCAGTATTCTAGTTGTAGTAATGCTAATTGTTACTGGTAACAAAATCAGATTACAGAATAATTCAAAGTGGAATAGCAGGATTGGTGGTGACACTGTAAAACTGTAAGCTAGGACTGTAAAAATCTTTGTGAGGAGGACGTAAGCACTGACATCCTCCTGTGGGCTTGCTTGCATTTTGCAAGCATCCACTTTTAAAGGGAGTTGCTCACCTTTCTGCTTTCAAGACCCGTTGCCTGGTGACTCAAGCCATCAGTCTCTCATGGCTTTTTAACAATAATTACATGCTGCAAGCAGACCAAGTTTATTACAGTGATTGTAGTAAATGCTACAAGTAATTTATCTTGTAGGACTAAAAAGTGTGCTGCCTTCACCTAGACCATGTGTCTGGTTTCTTTCTCTTCCCAGTGGGCTTGCCAGTGAGAAGCAGCGCAGGAGCAGACCAGATTGATGTATAACCAGATCAACTGTAGTGTACGTTTGCGGTCAGGTTTGGTGAGGCGGAGGACAGGTTGTGGGATTCAGACAGTGCTTAACATGAGCATAAGTTCTTGCCCATCAGGCTCTGCAATTTAAGCATCTCTGCTCTGTAGGAGACAGCTGCATGTTTTCTCGTATTCCAAGTACTCAAAGGCAGAGTTAAGTCGTTTAAAAGAAGGTGGTGTTCTCTAATTGGGAAATTGTGAAGAATACTTCCAACTTGATCGATAAACAAGTTACGGAAGAGGCAGTTAGCAGTAGAGGAATGGTTAAACGTCAAATTTGTGGCATCTGACTCTTGGATTTTATTCATCAGGGACTTAGGCTGACCTCATGCGTGTTGCATGTTTTGCTGAAGGAATACGATTTCCGATCGCTGTTGAGCCCAATCTTCAGTCTTGTTTGGGTGAAATTCCTAGTGATCATGATACATGCTTACACTTTTGCAACATTTGAAAGTGCTTTTATTGCTAATCTCTAAAGAGCATATTTAAATATAGGAAACGAGCACTGTTTGTTGCTCAGTAGTGAACACCAAGGGTAAGCTTTGATTGGGATTGATGGAATCTGAAGTGAGTCCAGCCGGCTTTTATCTGCTGTGCAAAGCGGCTGTGCGTTAACGCCAAAGAGCAAGGATGAGGGAAAGAGAGGAAACAAAGAGCTCCTGCGTGTGCCACAGGCTTTTAAAAAGTTGCGGGAAGTAGATTTCGATTCAGATCAGGTTGTGTTTTTTTTTTTTTTTTTGGCAAGGCTTGAACTGTTAATGTATTCCTGGGGCTCTCCACACGCACATGGGTATTAGTGTCCTTTTGTGTACAGGAGAAAAGATGGGGGCAGATGCAGGTGGAGTTTTGCAAGGCTCACTAGGTCAGGTGCAGAGCCATGCTGACATGGTCATATTAATCTGCCTGGAGATACTAGGCAGGAACAGACGTGGCCTAAAGTGTGGAGAAAGTGGCCACACCGTGTATAGACAGCAGGAGGTAAAGCTGCCCTTTCGTTTGATTTTCTCTGCCTGTCTTTACATACTATAATTGATCACTGCAGCGCGATTACAGTTCTTGTAATAGTATTTGCAAAGATGCTGTTTAATAAAACTCCATGTGAGTTGGAGCTTCAGGGTTTTATTCAGAGAGGCACATGGTCATTCGGCTCTGATGCGGTGGTAGGCTTCCCCGGTACAATTTGTGCTGATTGCACTTCTCCAAGAGGGGGTTTAATCAACCAGCAATAGTCCTTCATCAAGCTGCTGGGTGGATGAGGTGGTGTGCTCCCAGTGCTGAGGAGGTCTGCCTGAGCAGCAAGGTCACGCGTGGCCAAAACCAGCAACCTGTGCCTGGTGGGAAGGTTAGCCATGCAGATAAAGTGCGAGATGAGAACTGGGGATTTCGGTCATGTCCTTTTTTGGTGATTTTTGAGCAGCGTGCTTGTCTGGTCCTTTTTTATTATTTATTTTTCTGCAGAAATGCTTCTCATCCTAAATTAACTGTCATGTGGAGAAACACACTGACCTATAGGAGATGTTCAGATGTGAAGGTGGTGTGATACAGAACTACCTTTAAGTAAAAATACTGGCCTCCAGGTGGTTGATGCTCTCCTAGCAGGCTGATGGTTTGTATTTCAGTTCTGCTTCCCAGAATCTTTTTGAAATTTGGAGGTGGATTTTTAAATTTCTTTCAGCCTGAAGAGTGAAGCCATGTAAATGGAAGGTGATTGAGGTCACAGATATATTTAGATAGTTGGTTCTACTTTTATTTACCTACGGTTGCTGATCAGTTACTTCTTTATACCCCAGTGTCTTTGCATAGTACTGTGAAGGAGGAGGTTAATTGCTTGTGATACTCGTTCCTTTCAATATAAAAATAGTATTTTTGTTGGCCACAGCACTTCAAAGCTTAATTTATTTAGAATTTCAATTCCAAGTAAAAACCTAAGAAACAGTCTTGTATATGATGTGGTTACACGGTCTTTTGTTTGTCTAAGTGTCTGTGTCACTCGCTCAGTAGAATACCTGTGCAAGGTCTTTGTGCTGCTTTTGTTCTAATGGAATACCTGTACCCGCAGCAAAAATACAGCTGAACTCTCAGTGGCTTGGAAAAGATGTACTTGGAGTTCGGATTTCACACTATTCCTGCCGTTCTGTATTTGAGAATATAGAAAGCCATTTCACTCCATGCAGTGAAATAGCTTTTTCTTTTCTAGAGAATAAAGGAGGTGTGCATGCATTGTATTGCTTACAAAAAGAATCTGGCAATCTCTCTGTAGCAAGCCTTGGCTGACGAATCCATGTGGTTCACATTCAGTTTCTCTGAAGGTTGTGTCAAATCTTTATGCTCCCTTGGGAGATGCCTGGGTCTTACCAGGCACAGCTGACTCAAAAAGAAAAATACGTAATGTTTTTCTTTCTAATGGTTACTATCTAAGCATTATTGACAGTGCACAGTTAAAAGGATTTCCTGAATATATCCTCCACTAAATCAAAAAGCGTTGGGAATTGAATATTAGAGCAGTACTTAAACAGACGGCAGTAGTGTTCAGTTGGTTAAAGGGAAAATAAGTGAAGTGTGAGTTTGTTCAGGCTACAGTGCCGTTAGGTATGCAGGAAGGCGAAGTGCTGATCTTAACTACCTGTCAGATAGGCTGCTGTTCATTCATACTTGGATGCTTTACATTTTTGGAGCAGATGAATGAATCTGTGAAAATAATACCGAAGGCTGTTTGATATTTCATCATACAATTGAATTGTTTATTTCTACATAACTTCTTATCTATATTTTTGTGCATTACTTCATCTCAGTCTGGTTTTTAATCACCTTTGCTATGCTGCCATGAAGGTAGATGATTGTGATATTTATGACTGCTGCTATGCTGTGTAATTCTGCTAGATTACGGCCAGTCTTCACAAGTTTTGTTCACTGTAGATGATCAAGTTTTTTGACATCAAGCACCTTTTATGGCTAAGTATGTCTTTAGGTATCTGTTGTGTAGCAGCCAGGCTTTGGCCTGAGTGTCTCTATCTTCTGAAACTTGAAGTTACTTTGTTTTGGTGGTGGTAAGGGTATAATATTTGCAAAGGTTTACATATTTAGAAAGTCGATTACATTGTCTTAAGTCTCTCAGTCAAATCTGACAACTAAATTAGGTGGCGTTTAATGTTGATTATTTTTTTCTTCTGCCCATTAGTTTGTAAAAGCTTCTGTTACACTCATCTATACGTGACCTGGTGTATGGATTTGGTATCCTTGCAGGCTGAAATTCTCATTTGAGTAGATTACTGTATTTTTTCCAGTCTGGTCCTAGTAATAAATATCCTGAGGCTTCCAAAGCACTTTGTTTAAACACAAGCTGTGGAAAAAAATCTGAAGGTAATTGTTTGATAGATGGATTTTCTTAAAAACTTGGAAATATATTATACTTTCCAGGTGGGGTCTTGAAAGAGCCTAGTACATCTATCTATCTGTCTGTGTGAAGACCAAAACAAAAACCAAAGCCACAAACAGACTGTGTAGGAAGAAACCCTTAGGTACGTTGAGCCTGGTCTTGTTCTTGCTGAACAAAATGCGTCCCTGCTCTTGAAACAGATGTTGAGTCCAGCTTTGTGCAGAGGCCACACCCTTTGTTTCCCTTGGCAAATTGTCTCGCATTCCAGCGACCCTCTGGGCAAAACATCCTTTAATTGGTACTGTGGCCTTAAATGTTTCATTTCTTTCCTCTCTGGTAAATTGTTCGTGTCCTATGTCGCTGCAGGCTGTCATTAATATTGGCATACTGCGATTATGTACCCCTTTAATGTCAGCTTTTGTAGCCGCACATTTTGAATGTTGGGAATATTCCCCGTTTCTATGAAAGTTATCCGCAATAAAGGCGAACGATTTTAGTGCAGGGTAGAGCACTGAGGAACTTGTGGCAGAACATCGGAGATTTCGTTGGTTTGCGAGCAGAGATCTCTATGAGTAATTGGGGAACCCCCTGATTAGCTGGTTGCTTCCTCTCTCGGATGCCTGTTGCTGTATTCTTTCCTTGTGAGAGCTTTTGTGCTTGGGTTCATAGCCCGTTCCAGCATCGGAGCCCATCTGGACAAGTGGTAGAAACAGGTGGGAGAAGAGAAAGAGCATGACTTGGCTTTCTACTGGAGGGTGGATGTCTTTCAGAGTTGCAGCTGCTGAATTACTTCTTGTGCTTTCTGCGTGTCTTGCACAGGTAGGGGTAGGAGCAGTGACTGGGGGTGTTTTATTTCAACCCATAAGATGTAAACATGAACCTCAGGAACTGTTCCTCTAGTGAGGGATGCGACATGTTCAGGTCTCGAAGATGTACATATCTTGATGATGTGTTTTCACTGGAGGTATGTCTGACATACACCTGCATAGCTCCCAGCATCATTTGGGTGACAAGCAGTGCATCTTAACACTTCAGGAATAGGAGATGACCCTTTCTAGTAGGGAGCTGCTGACCTGTGTCCTTGTAACCTCAGAGTTGAATTGCCATGGTGCTGCATGCCTGGGGCGACTGTTGGAGGAGCGCTGGAGGCTGCTGCTAGCCGAGGGGTAGCACCATGCAACAGCTGAGGATTGCGTCCCGTGCTTCCACTTGCATGTGATGTACAGAAGCCTAAAGCATCCAGGAGCAAATGGTGGCAGGTTTCACCTACTCCCATGCGATGTCACAAGTCAGTTGTGTTTGCAGCATGTCTTGGCAGTTTTGGATTTAAAGCCACTGGGGTTTCCAGAGGCAGTTTATAGTGCCTCTTCTTCAGCAGAAAATGAACTCCTCCTGCTCAGTTTGCTGAGCTTCAGCACGCATGGTTTTTAGTTTCAGGCAAGGATTTTGTTAGAGCATCATCCTGGCAGTTGACTGTTTTGGGGCTGCTTTGTTTTCATGCGGCCGGGTGAGCCTGCAGTTGGATGTTCTGGCTGGAAGAAATGAAGTTGCTAGTGATGGGCTTTGTTTTCAGAGTTAATGAGGAGCGTCAGTATGAATTTCCCTATAAATATTTATGGATTTTTTTTCATGTCCTTGTCCTGAAATGTATTCAAGAGGTGTGATTTAGGTTGATGTAAATCTGAAATTCAGTCGAAGTGCACAGAAAACAGACTAATTAATTGCAAAGTTGGAACTTTATTGCCCCCTTACTTTTCTTCTTCCAGAATGCATCTCCGTTTCAGTCAGAATTTTCTGTGCACAACTGGACAGTCCATGTGAAGCAATGTAAAATTCTGTATTTATGGGAATTTAAGATAATAAAAATGTAACACCAGGGCAGAGTTAATCTCTGTCGGAATCACAGATGAGGAAAGGGGTAAAAAAGAGCAAACTGTATGGTCCTTCTCTGTAATTGTACATTACTCGGTCAAATGTTTTTGTTACTAAATTTAACAAGGAGAGTGTGAGTTGCTTACAGTCATTTACAGAAGAGAAGCTCTTGTAGTTTCTGATTGCTGATCAGCTGATGATTTGCCTTCTGGCTAATTATTTTTTGGGGAAAATTCTCCCTACTGTGAGTTCTCTAATGGATCATAATTGTCCCAGTACAGGTGATTCATGGCATTGGAAGCTGTCCTTGCAAATCTTTAATTATGTGATAGTGCTGTAGTCTTTGAAAGCATTCCTTGGTAGGAGAAATTTGGGAGTCTCTATTTATTGTGTCTTTCTGTGTGAATTTGGAGAAGTTGTTTGTTGTCAGTGATGTTGAACAGAATCATGTATTTTGCTTCTGGAGCATTTCTGGCTATAAATTACAGTTGTCACAGTGTGCCTACTAGACTGTGAATTAGACTGAACTGGAGTCAAGATTGTGGCCCTTCCTGCAGTGGGATGAATTTGGGTTTTCCCATACTGTGTGTCACACCATTTTGTATCATTTTTCATTTCTGCATTTCTGTCATCCATTTAAAGCCATCTAATTCTGTATTTGCATTGGTGCAGGCTTTCTCAAACCCAGGTAAGCAAGACCTATTGTTGTGCCTTTAAAAATGCCACAGTGGCATTCAGACTTCTTCTGTGAAGTGATGGGGAAAAAAATGACACCTCAGATTCTCAAATTTGTTGTCTTTCAGTGAGTTTTAGGTCTGCACAGCTGCATTTGAAAAGATGCTTTTGCTGGAACTAGTCCTGTGCATGTAGCCACCTGAAGCCTCAGGGTGTGGGTTTTTTGTTTTTCTTGTGTGGTGTTGCCAATACAAAATACCCAGTAATTGTAACTGCAGCAAAGTTCTTTTAGTGCTGTTGCAACTCCTTTTTCTCTCTGCGGGGCTGAAAAAGGTGAAGGGCAGTATTTCTGTCTCTAGAGTAAATACAGAGTAATTGAAATGCACACAGAGAGTGCATCTAATGAGTAGCAAGCTGCTGGGTTTTCTTTATTTGTATTTTTTTGGTCTCTTGAGCATAACCCCAAAGTGGCAAGAAATATTGCTGCCAGGAAGCCCTTACGGTTATTATCTATGACTATAAATATGGTACCTGTTACCTTAACTTGCATGTAACATTAAGCAGAGTTTACTTATCTTGTATGTTTGGCTTAATTTGTTCCAGTTGTTTAAATCACTCGCCCTTTATGTAGAATTCATGCCTGAAAAAGGAATTCCAACTGAAGAAACAACATTGAATTCCTTTCCTTTAGTAACATGTTTCTGAGGATGGTTTTTGTTTACGGCGTATTTTTTTTTTAAAGTTATTTTAAAGGCTGTCTCTTGCAAGAAAGTGAGAAAATGAACCATTGTGAAGTACGCATGTTCTGTAGGTCATGCACAACAATTTCATAAAAACTCTGTGCAGAGCACATTGTCAGCCCATCTGATCCTGTAGTGTTGCTCATGGAATATTTACACTTTTTAATCAGTTTTGTAATCTTCACTATATCTTTGGTATTAAAATAAATAAAATGCAATTGGCTCAGGATGATTATTTACTTCAATGTGTGAGGTTTTGCAGATTAGAACATCCCTTTCACTGAAAGTCACAGGAATAGCAAGGTTTTCCACTTCTCCCACATTGTGTGTGTTCATACTTAATTTGCTAACACACGTTGTCCAAGATAGGTTTGTTAGAACAGAGATCTTAATGATGTTCTCCGTCGTTAATTGCATTTCCTTTAATTTTGCTGGTGGTGTTTTAGAAGGTGGATCTTTGGTTTGAACCCTTCAAATTCCCTTGTGCTGGAGGGCTTCAGCTGCAAAGATGTGAAAGTTTGACATTTAAATGATTCTCTCTGTGTTTTCCCCCTTGTCTCGTATGGATCGTCTATCTGGCATTGTGTGTGTTAGTGTTGCGTTTGAGACGCTTGTATGTTTGATCTCTTACCTAACGCTGTTCCTCTCTTAGGGATGCTAGGCCAGGCTAAGTCAAGCCTTTGTTTTACACAGATGTTTTGTTTACAGTATATATTACAAATGCTCTATCTGAAGTTTTCTGAAATGGTGCAACTTTGCTCATACTGAGGTCTGGAGTAAAGCAATCTTGATCTTCATGGCTGCTTGACAAGGGTGAGGATGGTTTCAGTGTTCTCAGAATGACTTTTGGTCTATGTTTAAAATAAGTTTTTATCCATTTCCTCTTTCCAGTTCTGTTTATGCATGGCCTCTCTTCCGCTGCATCATTCTGTGTGTGTAGCCCCATGCGCCCCACTCCGCTCCCCAGCACAAAAAAAAAAATCTTAGGTGGCACCTCTTTCTTATACGTAGGCATCTGAATGAGCTCTTAGAAATTATTGGGTTAACTTGCACCTCTGAGGTTGGTTTTAGATTCTGCGGCAGCTCAGAGGATTTTTGAATCTGTTTGGGTTTTTTCCTTTTTTTTTTTTTGAGGAGTCCAACTAGTAACTTACATCTTACAATGAAAACTCAAATTGTGGAATAATCGATCTTTTCCCTTCCCTAGAGGTGCCCTCTATGGTGTTGTTACATCTTGTATAATTATTACAGTTGAAAACATGGGAATTTTGTCAAACACCTTTTTTCAGTATTTTTAGTTCTCAGAAATTCAGTAAGTCTCCTGTGATCAGAAGAAGCTTGAACCCTGTTTCTGTTCTTGATTGCATTAAAAAGCTATGTTCTATAAATGTCCTTTAAAACAATTGACAATGTGTACTGCAAAACTTTGGAGTTCTTTTTGTATGAACTGATACACTGGTGTATTCTGTATTGAGAGACTAGCATTCAAAATACGTGTTTCTTGCTTTAAACGGCAAATTGCAAACACTTATTTTCTCTCTGGCAATCAGCACACAGGTGGAGTTGAACATTTGTTGATCTGGAACATACTTTGTCAACTCAGAGCTATTTTAGTTATCTGCAAATCAGAAACAAGAGCGTACCAGTTCGAGCAACCATGCCGGATCCTTAGAGTAACCTTTATGTTGCCCCTTCTCTTTTTTGAGTATGTCAGTTTCATAGTTTTTGATGAAATCAAATTTATAAACTGACAGGAGCAGAGCTTGTATGTGGCTTGCTCTGTGAAGTGTTTAATGTATTTTGGTGCATTTGGAGGTAACCGTGCTGGGAGTGTGTACATCTGCCCTTGGTTTTTGCAAATAACCTTGTTATGTTCTTGGTGATTCATCTTGCTGTTTTCTGACATGAAACTTTTTTTCCTCCCCCAACTAGTGGTAATACTATTCAGTTTTCTGTTAACTCGGTACAATTGATATTTATCTGTTAAGGATGTGAAAGCAAGGGGGAAAAGAGGAGGTCACATTTGTTCTGGGATAAGTATCTGCAGTTAATGGAGTTACCATGAGGAATTAATGCGTCTCTCTATTCATATTCATTAATTCTGCTTGAACTGGCCTCTAGCTGTCTTTGTGGATCCACTTTAAAGCGGGCTTGGATGCAACTTAAACAGGGTGGCCGGAGCAAGGCAGTGATAAATACTCTGACTCATTACAGTGCGTATTTAGGTATTTAGACAGATATTTATGTGCAGTTTCTCAGTCTGTCTCCAAATAAGCAGATAAAGAAATGGGACTTTTTGATTGCGTTGATCAGGCAAACAAGGTTGCTTTTACATGAGGTGTCTTTGACTCTCCTTGGGGCTTCTCTGAAGCAGAAGTGGGAAAATAAATGGCTGTCACCCATTGTTGTCATGTCTTACGGTGAGGTTTCTTTGCATTTGGGATTGTCCTTTTTGTCTGTGTTGTGCCGCTTGCAGTTCAGATGGTCCCAGCCCGATGAATGGTGCTTTTGGCCTCAGTGATGGTTATAAATAAGCAAATCTTGTGAAGACCGAACTATTCCTGCCCTACTGCACTGACCTGCTTTGAGCAACCACAAGCTACAAGAGTGTTCTCACTTTTTTTCAAATGAGGAAAGTCACATGGTGGTTGGGTAAGCACTCTAGATGAAATCTTACTGATGGTTTAGCTAGGTGTCATCCTGAGCTCCGTCCTGCCCATAGCAGGCAGTTGCTGCCAGACCACCACCTCTTTGACCAGCATGCACCAGTGTTTGATGCATACTCTGAGTGAGTGTAACTCTCTAAAAAAAGTTTCTTGCATAGAACTTGTGCTGACACTCAAAAAAAGGCTGAAAAATCCTCTGTCCTCTTGTGTTTGGTGAATCTTGGGTCTTTGCAACTAATTACCAATGGCTTGGTTTTCATTAGTCCTGAAAGTTGTTAACTCCCGAAGACTGTAGCTGCAGCTTTGTTTGCTTATCGTGACTGAAAATCAACACTTGGAGATTGAGTCGTACACTCATGTAAATCTTTCTGGCTTATAAACAGCCCTGCTGGCACACTCTCGTAAGTGAAGGCCAGGCCAGGATGCAGACCTACCTTCCTACTGTGTTAGTGAGGAGCAGTGCTCAAAAGATGACGTTTCTTTAGGAAAAGAGATGGTTGTAATCACAAGCATGTGTCTGCTTTGTATCTTGTATGTATATATTACAGTGTATTAGTTACATATTTGTGTGCATTTTAATGCTATGTTTGTATACACTGTTCTTTTATTTCTTCTCTGCTGGAAGTATTTCACTTGAGGCTATCCACAAGATTACCTAATCACCACATTATGATTGGTCTTCAACAAATGTCATCGGCATTGCCACAACCCGAGGGAACGAGCAAGGCTTGCTGGTTCGCCTCTTGAGGGTGTAGCAGAAAACTCTTGCTAGAAGATGCTTAAGTTACCTTGCTGACACCAAGTTCAGTTATACATTTTGAAATGTTTTCTTTATGAGTATGGGCATTTCTTGCATCCTGTGAAAAAGAGAGCAGCGTGCCATGCTCTGCTACAAGGTTAGATTTACTGGCATAATACCTATTGTGACTATGGACTGCTTTGGTATTTTCAGTGTTGGTGTTATTGAGACCTTGCCTGTGAGTTTTGGACAATTATTTCTCTGAAATCCTTTTCCTTAAACCCCTTTATTTTCAGTGGCAGATTTTTTGTCTTTGAACAAATATAGTTTTAATTAAAAAGAAGAAAAAAGAGAAAGTTGAATTTTGACAGCAGCAGGAGTAATCATGTTAGTTCTGGGAATGAAAAATATACTAACTTGGAGAAGAATTTAAGGGCCAAGATGTATGTATAGGTAAAGCATAGGTGAACTTACAGGAATAATATTGATGCACTTGACTTTTACCCACAGCTGTGCTTGCAGAAGGGTGTTTCTTCTACAGCACATGGGCTGAATCTGATGCATGAAAACAATTTATCCGGAAGTTTTTCAGGTCGTATAATAGTTTTGACAGCCTGCTTCCTGTTGCCTTCTGTTGATGCTTCTGTACCTCTTCTCTGCTTCAGGACCAAAACTGTGTCTGCTGTTTGACCTCGTGCTGGGGAGAGGCTGTGATGATCCTGCTTAGTCCCACGTTTTTTATATTTGTGTTGGGAGTATTTGGTAGTTTCCTGGCTGAATTACACTTCCCATAGATTTATACCCTCTTGAATGTATTTAAATTACTTTCTAAATGACCTCTGAAACACGTACTTCTAGTCTTGGCAAATCTGCATAGGTGTAGCTTGAGCCACAAGGAAAATTGTACAATGGAGAAAAAAAAGAAAAAAATAACAGCTTTTCTTGAGCTCATTGAAACAGCCACATGCATGCCATTGCTTTGGCACATGTCTTCCTCCCATTTGTAGTAGGGTTAGATTGTTTTTAGCACTTGCACTTTGCTGTATATCCTGGAGACTGATGTGGTTTAGCACTGTAGAGGGACCAGAGGAAATGATCTCTTGACTGAGTCTATTAATTATTGTTCCCCAGAGAATCTGTTTCTTCTTCAGAAAGAATGGCAGTAGCAAGCACTCTGGAAACAAGCGAGTGCAATTGTTACTCACGTGTTCAGGAAATTTAGGGGACTGATCCTTTTCCCGAAGGTTTCAAAGAAGCGTACTTGTTCTATTTAGATGTAACTTTTAATAAGAAAATTGGTCTTTGAGCCTGGAATTCTTCATCCTCGCTTGAAGCTTGGAGGTGATTTCTTTGGAAGGAAAATATTTGGAAAGTTTAGCAAAATTCCACTTGGCCAATATCTAGGAATGTAAGACACAGGGGACCTCCTGCGCCGCGGATCCCTGTCCCTCTGTGTTGTACACAGCTACGTGTAATCCCTTGCATAAACACAGCAGGCCCTGTGTCTCAGAAGCAGTTTTTCTTCTGTTGGCTTCTTCAGCTGAAGGGCTCTTTCAGAGCTCTGTGACTGATCGTCATCTTTTCATATTGACCTAAATTCATTCTTGGGGCAGCATGAGGTTCTAGCTTAAACTGTACTTTTGCTGCCCTGGTATTTATCCAAGTTTTTTCCCCTTCATTTTTTATTTTGGCTGAGGAAGGGGAGCTGGCTTTTTACTGTGTTGGACATCTTGGTTCTGCGCCTCTACCTAGAAACTCTCATTTGTTCTTGTTGCATTCTTCATGCACAGTGGAAACAAATGGCTGCCTGGGAGAGCAGAGTGGCAGCAGCTCCTATCGTGGCCTGAAGTCAAAGAGAAAATGTCCTCTGTCCCGATCCCTCCTCCACCCCAACTATAAATGGAGCCCGAGCTTAGCGGTTGACATGAACATTGCAGTGTTCTTGATTTAGATGAGTACCGCCCTTCGTGACCTTTTCAACTAATGGCTTTCTTTTTTTATTTCCCATCTTTTAAATAGATGCCCTAATCAGCTTTATTCTGTAGTTCCTGAGAAGCATCATCCCGTCGGAGACTGGGATCTGCTGCCTCTGCAGGCAGAGGAGAAGGAAGCTGAGCACATACCTAACTTTTGCTCTGCTGGGCTTTCTCTTGAAGCATGTTTTGTGTGGCTCCTGGTTTTGGGGATGGAAGAGGGGAGAGGTGGAGTTGGGAGACAGCAAACTGTAGATACAGGGCATGTACAGAGCAAAGTACTGATGAGAAAGATGAAAGGATATAGCTGAGGAGACCCCACTGTTGTTGTGTTTGGAAGCCAGCCTGCAGCCTGGGCACTGATCCCCTGCAGCCCCCAGCCCTTGCACCAGCACCCTGGGTGGGTGAAAACTCCTGGCACTTGGAGTAGCAGCTGTGGAAGAAGCTCCTAGATGCCTCCCTACCACATTAAACCATAGTAAGTGAAGCATGTATTCATTACTGCGGGGAAGCCTTTTGCTCATATGGACAGACTTCTTTTGCTTGCACCACTGTTACTGTGACAAAAATTTTTGTATGGATAGCTTAATTTGAACGAAGTCTCCAACTTCTACCTTTGCCTAGCAGTAGTTATGGATGCATTGTCAATGAGTAAATCGCGCTTCAGCCTGGAACTAATATATGTATTTGACAAAGATGTCTACAATTTAAATAATGTAAACTTCTTCCATCCCCTTCCTCTCCCTAATTAATTCGTCTGACCTAATTTAAGAATTACGTACATGTTCCATTCATATTGGCTTTATTCCTTTTACATGGCTGCACTTAAGATTTAAAATTACCATCTTTGTGCTAAGCAGTGGCCCTTTGTGCTGTGCACGCTCACCAGGGATGTGTTGCGTTTTCTGGGGGAAATGTAATTTATACTTGTAAAAATTTAAGGATGACATTACATTAAGTAAAGGGGTTGGGAGTTGTTTTTTGCATGCCATGAATCTGAATGGGGAAAAAGAGGAACAGATCGATGTGTGCCTTGTTGTTTAAAGTGTAAGTGTGCCAGCTTTCTCCTACATCTTTTTCTCCAGGGCTGTAAAGTTTTAGCAGCGCTTAGTGAAATGTTCAATGGAAATACATGCCAATATGATTTTAAGGACAGCATAAGGCATTTTGAAGTAGTGACTCATGCAAAGTGTTTAAATACAACTGCGCTCAAATTGCTTAAAGCTGCCTTTGTTACACGACAAAGGTGAGAGGTGCTTCTGAAATGCCACATCAAGATTAAAGTGTCTTCAGACTTGTCCATCTGTAAACATCTGTCTAATGTAGATAATCTTCTGTTAGGTTAGATTGGCTAATTCTCTGATGTTTTTTGGCAGGGGGGATCCACAAACTTAAGTTTTTAAAAGCTTGGTGAAGTTTTATGAAGTTTTCAATTTTGCTGTCACTAGGAGTACTTTAAAAATGGATTCTGATGAGTTGTGTATGAAATCAAGAGTTATGTTAGTTGTCCTTCCCAACCTGTTCATGCGGTGCCAGAATAGCATGGGGTTGGTGAGAAGGTTTTTCCAGTTGTCGGTGGCCTGGAAGGCCTCCCGGTTGATGGAGTGGAGCAAAGACCCCACGTGCTCCCCCTTGTCCTGCTTTACGTTTCAGGGTCAGGTTTAAGGTGTGAGGTAGTGGTAGGAGTCTGCTGTAGGCGCCAAGTTCAGCTTTGCTCTAGAAGTCCTTAACATAACTGGAGAAGGAAATACTAGTGAGAGATACGTGTCTATGGGAAACTTTTATTTCGTGGAGAAGATACTATTAATAATGATAGGAAGGATATTTTTGGATGTAGTAGTCAACATATTTCTTCTCCTAATAGTTACTGAATGAAAAGATCACTCTTTCAGGCTTAGCTTTGGTATGTAGGAATGACCTTGTGGAAGAGCTGACTAAGAAAACAGTCCTCGAACAAATGCTTACCATTTAATTAATTTGAAATAGGTAAAGAAAATGTAATCAGAAATCAAGGGAAAATAAATTAACTCAACTAAAGAGATTGGGGGAGATGACACTTTATTTTTTTGTTTTTAAAACAAAGTCCCCAAACTGTTTGAACCACACAGTGTTTTATTGGAGATGCAAATGGATTAAGTGCTTCAGAATAAAGGGCAAGCAGAGATCCTGCAATGCAAGCTGTGGCTTGGTGGTTAAAGAGTTCTGTGAAAATTGTCAAAAGTCAAGCTGAGCTCATTACAGGGGAGACTGATGCAAAAAAAGGTTCTTCAGCCATAAGAATGGGGATTGGAATGAAGCTGCAATGCATTGAAGGTATAGTGTACTTTAAAAATAATCTAGATACGACCTCAAAACTGATATATTTTGTACCTCCGCTCTCAACGACAGTGGTTATGTTGGAGGTGCTGTATTAAAAGCCAAGATAATTTGTGTGAGAGCCTGAAAAAGAGAATCTCTGATTTATGAATAAAACCTAAGAGTCTGCTCTTCCTGGATCCTAAGAACTGTGTGACAGCCATCCCTAAATGGCGATAAGAATGCCACAAGGTCAAAAGTCATGTGTATGTTTTCTTTCTCCTAGCCTACATTGATTGTTCTTGTAAAATATATTACTTCTTTCTGCAAGTCTCACGTTCGCTGTTTCATTAGACATCTCAAAATATCATAGAGGACTGAAACAAAATTCAAAATACGATCTCAAGCATTTTTGATACATCAGTCATTTCAGAGCTGCTAACATATGACTGGAGAATAACAAATATATTCCTTGCTGTTGAGAAGAAGCAAAAATGTGACTTGGGCACCTATAGATTGGTTATTCTGACATCAGTTGTGTGAAAAGCTTTATAACAAGGAAGTCATTAAAGACAAGGAATAATGATGAATGGAAGATGAGAGAAAAATGAAGCATAATTTTACCATAGCCATATTATACCAGAATAATTTGATGGTTCTTCGACAGTTGCTGCATTTTTGAAAAGGTTGTGTGGATTTTTTTTTCTTTCTAAACGCAAGCCTTGTAGAATATATCAGGTGTTAGATTTTTTTGGTAGAGAAAGGGAAGTGTTTATATCATTGCAAAGAGCACTGGTACAATTTCACTGGGAATCTGAGTACGTTTCCAGTGCCTCCTGTTCAAGAAAGATAAATTAATCTCTGGGGGAACTGTAAGAAAACATTTAAGTTAAGAAGTAGAGGTACTATAATCTTGAGGACTGAGGAGAATAACTTTGCGTAGCCTAGCGAAAGGGAAGATATGAAGGGTGCGATTATTCTTAATGACTATATCAAGGGAATAAACAGAAAAGAAAGAGAATTCTTTCTGTTGAAACACAGTGATGACAACAAATGAATCCTAAACTAGGCGTAAATAAACTCAGGTTAGCGATTAGGAGGCTTCTGCTACGGAAGCACAGTGTTTCTTGAACAACCTCTCAGTCTGATGATGCTCAGCTTCCTCTTCTCATGTTCTCTCATCAGAAGTGTTGTCTGGAATAGGAAATACCTGTTCTGACCAGGTCTTGCGGGGTCCACGAGAGGTATTGGTGTTCGCAGTACAACTACTTCAGATCAAAAAGATTTGCATTGAGGAATTTGTGGTGGTTTCGGAGTGTAAGGACTATTAGCGTTGTGTGTATCTGTTCAAAGGCTCGTATTCCACTCTGAATAAATGAAAAATAGAGCCTTTGAGTATCCATGGAGACAAAATGTGCTGGAGGACATAAAAACTGAAGAAGTTATATTTTCATCTCTAGACTTTTTTATTGAATGGAATGTATTTACAATGGAGACAGATCACTTTATAAGACATGATATCCTATGTACCAATTAGTCTTCAGGGCTTTAAAGTACATTAATATCGTAAGGGCAGGAAATACGGAACTTAAGCAAAGAAAGATTGGTAGTAAAGTGCATTATGAAAATGAAGATTAAGCTTTAGTATCACTGGGGCAGAAAAATAGCGTGTAGTTTTAGTGCAATAATTTAATCCAATTCCATTTTTCCCACTTTCCTTTCTTTACCATTTGTAGGATACTTTCTTATATATTTTTAAAAATTTATTTTAAGATTTCTGCTGAGTGAAAGAGATGCCACTCGACAGTCCCTTCCCCTCTGGTGAGGAACAAGATGGTGGGTTTGTCCCCATGTGTCTGGCGACAGAGCATGGTTTGTTTCTTGTAGAGGGATAGAGAAGAGCCCTGGGAAGTGCTAGCAACCCAGTCAGGCAAATATGTGAGGTTGGTTTTGTGTTGGTTTTTTTTTTTTTTTAAAGACAGAAGCTATGCAGCCTTAAAAGGACTTGTTTAAATTTTTGTGTGTGTGTGCGCTGAATATGTCAAGTTTGTAAGGAGGCAGCGATTCTCGCGTCCTTTTAAAGTGAAATTATAGAATGCTTCACATACTGTTTCCCACCAAAATGCAGATTCTATCTCTTGCTATGGGTAGCAGCATAAAACTGAATTTAGTGAGAAACAGCATGTGGACTGTTTTCATAATTTGCCATTTCAAAATGAGTCAGGAGGCCAGGATCTGCTGGCTTCTAACATCCTTGATATAGCACACGCAGAAGGAACCCCCTCTCCTCCCCGTCACCCTGCAAACCTAAACAAGTCCTTTTAAGGCTATATGAGAAGGATGGCTGATAGCTAAGGATATAGGTGCTGTATAAATCATTAAATAATATGAGAAGGACTGGAGTGAAGTAGAAACCAGAAATGGCAGCAGAAAGGCAAAGCTCTACCGAAATGAGCTGGAGGTTTGATGCATTTCACGTTGTCTTTGCCTTAAAATTGGTTCAAATGGTTGGGGAGTGTGTGGTGTATTCCTGTTGTATAAACACAGTCGAGCTACGGTCTCAAAGAAGGATCTGAAGAGTGTTTTACAAACGCTCAGTAATTGGCTTCCATGAATTGCTAAAGAATGCAGTGATGGATGCTTTTTGCATTTCAGTGTATGTGGTTTGCTAATGGGGAACCGAGGTACAGTGCTCGTTTGCCTGTCATTTTTTCAGTGTACTTCCTTAGCTTACGGTATTTTGTAGCAGTCAAACCCTACGAGCCTTTGAACAAAGTGAAAAATGGGATTGCTCCTTTAAGACAACTTAATTCTTTCCTGCGTGCATTATGTGTCTGGCTTTTTCCATTTCAAGCTCTTGTGATGAGGTTGCATGCTATGCCTGTCTTGCCTCCCACCAGGCACTGTGCTTCACTAGCCATCATGGGATTTAATGCTGTTTGTCTTCACTGTGTGGCTTTGCTGTGAAATGCGTGTTGGGTTAATGGGCATGAGGTGCTTGGCTTTGCAAGCTGATACAGCAATCTTGTTTTCTTTTTTCTATTCTAAACTTTATTAATTTAGGGTGTTAGCATGGGTTGAATGTGGTATCACTTAGATTAGCAAAACACTAAAATCATTGCTGCAAGTCAAATCCCTTAATGCATCTTCTCATCTGTGAAACTCCTCTGGAATGGCCTTGGCTTAGCCAACCCTGCTCTCTAGCACTGGTGACAGGCTGTGAGCTGTGATGTGGCTATGAATAAGTGTAATGGAGTAAAGTCTAGCCTGATAAAATTTTTGGCATTACTCCTGTTATATGTGGAACTTTTAAAACATATTTGATTTCTGTGTGGTTCTTAGTGTACCTCTGTCTGCAGGACTCTGATCCTAATCCCTTCAGCATGAATGGGAGTTGTTTCATCTCTTGCTGGAGTCAGCTGAAAAGGTCTGCAGCCTCTTCCTGCCCCCCCCCCCAAAATATGGCTGCTATGTAAGACACTCCAGCACTGCTTAAGCATTCTCGGGTATCTGTCTCATTTTACCTCTGGAATTGACTTTATTACCAGACCTTCAATAGTGGCTCTTTAACTGTGCGTTGATTTCATTTGTAATCATCATGACACTGAGGGCAGAACAACCTTTGCTACTTTATAGGACTCTTCAGTCTTTTATTACTAACAATTATTAACATGCCACGCCACTGTACAGACAGTACAGGATGAAGCTAAATCCAGCTGTGGATAAATGTTTGCCAGATGTGACAAGTTCATCCTCTTTACCTCTGTTAAAGAAACAGTAGGCTGGTTAAAGGCATGAAGGCTCGTGCCGTCTTTTCGTGATGTCCTCTCTTTAACATTGAGTAAACTTCAGTAGCTGATGCTATTTTGACATCAGTGAAAGTCGTGTGTCACATCTGTCATGGACTACACAGGTAACTAGTTCTGCACATTTGAATCCCTCTCTGTGGGAAAATGTAGTCAGGAGACACAGAGTTGGGACAGAGCTGTTGCAGAAAAGCATCCTGGCAAGAAGGCAAGGCAAGTGACTTGATTAGGGCAGCACTGTTCCTGGTTGGGTCTTGGGATTAGACAGGTGCCAATATTTGTGGGTTTTGAGTGGAGCTGCCCATCAATAACCTTGAGTCCAAAGGGAAGATACCATTCCACTGCAGAGGAATTTCAAGGCAGTGAGTTGAATGAAAGCTCCTCAAAGGAAGAAACGGTCTGGCTTATCTTTATTGGTTTGTGACTTCAGAAAACATCAGTTTTTATTTTGACGGTCACTTTCTTTGATTTGCAGTAAAAGACCAGACTGTTTCCTTGGAATTCTTCCCTAGCCCTACAGTTTTAGGCAACTTTGCATTCAGATTTGAATCTAAATTCTTTAAGTCAGTCTCATCATTGTCATGAAATAGTAATATGAAATCTAAGTGTGATGGATTTATTTTAAATGGAAAGGTTTATTAGCTTATTTCTTGGGTAGTTTGGTAATGAGTTACTCAGGCGAATGTTTTTATTACATTCTCATTTCATTTTTTGTTTGTCCCCTAAAGGAGAGCTCTTGCTTTTGGCAGTGGTTTTTATTGGCCACGTTTAGGTGGAGTGCAAGTGTGCAGCCAGCATGCTTTCTTATGCTGCATAATGAAGAAGTGTGTGCTGTCATTTTGAATTGTGAAGAAATTTGTTTTTGTAATAACTTTGAATATTCTGTGGGGTGTACTTATTTATCACAATAGGTACTTCTTATTTCAACAGTGTACTAATTAGCATGTTAATACTCTTTAAAGATCCAAGACTGACAGTGAAAGTTTGGGGAAAATAGCACGATGTACTAATTTGTTTTTCTAAATGATATTTTGCCACTTGTTTTCTCAGCTGGTCGGTAAGCTACTGTAGATAAAAGTTTCTGTTTATCTGACAGAAGAAATTTTATGGGTTTAAAACAGTTTTTCCTTCCTCTAGGAAGGGTGGAGAACGAAAGGAGTAACTTGCTCAAGTCTGCTGATAAATGAATGGCACTGTCAGGTTAAAACCCGTATTTCTCTATATGCATTTCTGCCAGTTGTACAAGTACTGTCTAGTATGACTTGTACCAGGGAAAGATCAGAAGTTACCTTTTTTCTTTCTCTTTATTTTTTACATAATTAGAGAATAGTTAAGATGGGAAGGGCACCTCTGGAGATCATCTTGTCCAACCCCCTGCTCAGAACAGGGTCAGCTACAGAAGGTTGTTCAGGGCTGTGTCTGGTCATGTTTTGGGTATCTCCAGAGACAGAGGCTGCGCTGCCTGCCTGGGCAACCTGTTCTAGTGTTAGACCACTCTTACATTAAAAAGTTTTTTCATATGTTTAACTGGGATTTCAGTCTGTGCCCACTGTCTCCTGTCCTGTCACTGAGCACCACAGAGTAGAGTCTGTACTTCCTTCCCCGTCAGGTATTTCTACACGCCACTAAGACCCCCCTAAGGCTTCCCATCTCCAGCTCTCTCAGCCTCTGCTTGTGCAAGCAATGCTTCTGTCCTTTAACCATCTTTGTGGCTGTTTGCTGGGGGACTCACTCCAGTAAGTCCCTGTCTCTCTCGTACTGGGGAGCCCAGAACTGGACCCCACATGCAGGTACGTCTCACCCAGGCTGAGTAGAGGCGAAGGCTCCTCTCCCTTGTTCTGCTGGTGACACTTTGCCTCGTGCGTCTTATGCAGCTTAGGAAGCTGTTGGCCGCCTTTGCTGTGAGGGCGCGTTGCTGGCTCACGTTCAGCTGCTTGTCCACCAGAACCTTTTCTGCAAAGCTGTCTTCCAGCCCGGCGGCCCTGATATATTTGACTTGTATGCTGGACAGTTCTTGCATTGCACCCAAGTGTCCCTAGAGTTCTAGCAGGTCTGGCAGTTCTAGCAGGTGGGCCAGACAGGCAGCCTTGTCATTAAGTTCGCATACCTTTGTGCAGCATAGGCAATCTGCATACTCGTTAACTTGTGCAGCATTTGACATCTGTAGCTGACTGGTGGGCCGCACGATGGCTACTTAACATAACTACAGTGATCTGCTACGAAGCATGGTCCCAGAGCTGAAATCGATACCTGAGTTTGTGCATACAGTGTAAATAAGAATACACAAGCTTGGTTCTGCACTAAGATGCCTCTGTCTGTCCTGGGTACATTAGTGTCTTACTTTACACCAAAAAATGAGGT
Organism: Steatornis caripensis; assembly: GCA_013398225.1. Lineage (NCBI taxonomy): Eukaryota > Metazoa > Chordata > Aves > Caprimulgiformes > Steatornithidae > Steatornis > Steatornis caripensis. The sequence continues at coordinate 19,453 of VZSC01006312.1, read as the reverse complement.
AGTATCCAAAAGGTTTTAACACAAGCAGAATTGGTCTTGTTCTCAAAGTCCAGTGCAGATGTGTGGCTATTACGTAACCACTTCCCTGAGTGGTTTACAGGTGCAAGTCTTCTCTCTTTTAAGTGTGCATCTTTCACTCGTATTAAGGGAAAAAAACCCCACACACTTGCTTGTAAACTAACAAAATTTAGGAAGACGTAGGTAGCAGATGTGGTACCTGTAACTACTCCTAGNCCTTTCCTCATATGAGAGATGCTCCACTCCCCTAATCATCTTTGTTAGATGCATCTTAGTCAGATGCAAAGATGCAATTCTACATTTCTAAATGCAGAAGACTGTCAAAATGATAAGCCTAGTTTTCCAGTCAACGTTTTTCTTCCCCTAAGCAAGGAAAACTTGTATTATCCATATAGTGCCGATACATGAAGGAATCAGTTTAACAGGTGAACACTTGAAAGTACTAAAGCCTTGAAACCTGGCCATGAAGTTAGTGAGCTGTGAAAAGAACAATTCAATTCTTTTTTCTTTTTTTTGTTGTATAACCTTGTATCAGTGATGAAAACAGATACTGCCACTGTATTTGCAGCCAAATTAATTAAATGAATACAAAAGTCCTGTGTAGAACCTTTTTCTACCCGATTTGGTGCTGTCAGATGTGTATATCTGAGATGCACAGCATTTAAAAGGTTTAGTCACTTTTAGGCTCATAACGGTGTTGGTGGTGTCCTGAAAAATGCACGTTGCCCTGGGTTAGGTGGATGAAAAGTCCAGACCGGTTACTCATTTTGCTCCGAATGTTCACCATAATAATGAAGAATTAAACTTGGTTTTAGCNAGGAAGCTGGAAAGCTTTATGCATGTTTCAGGGCCAAGAAATCCTGCATGCGGGCATAAAAGGCGTCTTGTGAAATCTTTGTCAAAATGGGAATAATCTTCTGAAGCAAAAGGAAGAAAATCAAAGATGCTTTCTAACATCTTCTTTGCAACTTTACACAACAATGCTTTTAAAAAGGCATTAAATATTTCTTTGNTTAATTAAATGAATACAAAAGTCCTGTGTAGAACCTTTTTCTACCCGATTTGGTGCTGTCAGATGTGTATATCTGAGATGCACAGCATTTAAAAGGTTTAGTCACTTTTAGGCTCATAACGGTGTTGGTGGTGTCCTGAAAAATGCACGTTGCCCTGGGTTAGGTGGATGAAAAGTCCAGACCGGTTACTCATTTTGCTCCGAATGTTCACCATAATAATGAAGAATTAAACTTGGTTTTAGCTGTTCATCAACAGGTTGTCTTACACGGTAGCAACTAGGTAAGGAATAGAAAAGAGAAATGCCCGAGTCTACAAATTAGCAATTATAAATATTCAATAACTCGAACAATTTGGTCCAAAAAGCAGATGGACTTTGAAATGAGAGTTAAAAAGTATTTGCATTGGTAGTAAGATCTCATGGAAGATTGGTAGTGTCTTCTACCCACAGTCTGTTGTGATAAGCCATGTGTACCTGTAGTGATGAAGAGCACAGCTGTTGCAGGTGAAAGAACTAGTTCTGAAGTCTTAAAGTAGCTGAGAGAAAACCAACTGGACCAAGCATCTCCACTCGGTGAAAGGAAAAGTGGTGGAAGGAGCTGAGTGCTGAGCTCTTTAGCAGAAAGGGAAGAGAGCCTTTTCTCTCATCTTGTGTGCTCCTCAGCACCAGTGAGTTAGCCAAATATTTCCAGTTTAGAGGCTGAGGTGCTTTGTCATCTCTTCATAGCCGTATTCTGGGCTGTAAATGTGTGCTTTTGGAGGTGCACATGGGCAAGGAATGTGCCAGGGCTGTATATGCTGATCTAGAAATGATTAATGATTTAGGGGACTCTTTTTCTAGCAATGGCTGTTTCTACTTAGGCTGAGCAGTATTCATCTTATACAATGTTCAAAAGTTGTTGGACTGAACTGCTACTGCTTGTCTGTACTCCACAGAGGAATGGACAAGAACTGAACTAAGTACCGGTGTGTGAAGCCTGGTGATAAATGTATAGATAAATGAAATAAGGGCATGTTAGAGGTTTCATTCTTGTTCCCTTTAAAGGTTCCTGCTCCCATTGAAAGGTTTTCCCCATTGCTGTCCCATGTGTGAAGGACATTTGTTTCTGATAAGCAGGCTTCAAATTTCTCCTTACTGTGAAAATATTACACCCATGGGTACCTCACTCTCCACTTCTCTTTTGCAGTTCTCTGGCATCTTAGCTCCACTGGAGCTTGTTAGAGCTCTTGCCTGTTCTGGCTGTATGCAAGACTCCTTGACGGAGTACAGAGATGTTTTTCATAACTCAAGGAGTAGGCTCAGTAGCTTAAGTATTCACTTAAGCTCACTTCTGTTGTGTAGTGTTCAGTGAGCCTGCAGAAAATCTTTCAGGAAGTTGTCTTCTGCTCATGACATGGAGAACTCTATGTGGTCCTCCCTGAATTGACCTTTAGTTCTTAGGAGCTAGGACTTAATGATACGCTTTCCAGCTGGGAAAGAATGACTTTCTGTTAGACTATCAGTAGCTAGGAATGTTAATGTTTGGGGGGGTATTAATGTTTTGTTATATTGCCAAACATACATATCCCACAGGATATTTGGAAGCTCGCAGAACCTGATTTGTTGTGGTACTGCTACCGCCTTGGAATTCAAAATGAGAGAGCTCCCTGGTCTGTCCCTTGTGGGACTGCTCCCGGGAGTCCTTGGCTATGTTCCCAAGTCCATCGGAGAATCTGTTCATCAGTAGAATGAAATTAATACTAAACGTCCCGTACTAAACCACTGTATATTTAAAAAAGGCTTTATACCTCTCCTTTTTTTCCCCAGCTGTTCCCTTGGTGTCTCAGTCAAGGTGACCAAGGCTGATTGCCATGTACACAAAATCCTCTTTGCTCTGACAGTGTGTGTGATTATTCTTATGTTGGATGCATTTGTAACTAACAGGACCTGCCTCAATGTATCATTATGTGAAAGAAAGGCTATTCTGGCATACAGCGTGTAAATGATCCAGATGGTAGAAGCTACTACTTTACAGTTGTTTGTTTTTTTTTAGGGTTTGGGTTCCCCCCCCCGATTCTGCTTTAGGAATTGTTTCTTCGCTGGTAGTGCTGAGAAGACAGACGTGGAGCCTTTTGAGGGGTGGCAGTTGGCATCTGCTTTATGTGTGGTAAATGGCCAAGTGTGTGCTGCTGTACGTGCATGTTACCTGACACAGTAGGAGTGGGAGAGGTAACTTCTTGGTGAGAGATTTTTGAGGTGGGAACCTAGTGCAACAGGAGCCCCTTGTGAGAGTACCAGTGCTATGGCAATAGAAATTTTGTTAGCGTAACTAGCAAGAGGGTTTGAGGTGGGGTATTAAAAGGGCAGAATGCTTTCTGCTTGTGACCTTGGGTAAAGAGATTGGCCCCATCTGTTATCAGTTAAGACAATGATTTCTTCTTCAGGTGGCATAGTGTTTTCTGTCAGGTGGGATTATCATATCTATGTTTGGCTCTACATTACTTAAAATATTCTTAGAAGAAACAGAGCAACGCCTTTCTCACACATCCCTCTTTTCTTTGGTAATACTGTTGGAGCCAGCCTGTTGTCCTCTTCACACTCAAGTTTCAGAAGACATCACTGATGTCAGTCATGTTAGGGAAGAGGAGATTTTGATAATTAAAAAAAATACATCTGAAGGATCCTTGTCATACATTCTTTTTACACATAAACATTTAGTATCTTTTTATATTGACCTTAGCAAGCACCGTGATGGTGTCCAACAAGAATCTGCCTGTGGGGGCTTGCCCTGCCTGTGGGCCAGGAGCGCTGTTCCCCCCAGTAAGAGGAGGCGTCGGTGTGACGGTGGAGCGTCACGCAGAGGAGACGCTTGTGGAGGACCTGTGTGCGCAGCCCCACGACGTGTCGGGCTGTTGATGTAATTGGTTTATGCTGAGAGAAAAACTTCTATTACAGTTGAGTGGGATGGCAAACCACAATCAGAACAGTTAACATTCGTACACAATGTGAAGAAGCTCATTTAATCCTCAGGCAAGTTTCAGAGGTCAGGTCCTTTCATCCTGCTGCCTTGTCTTGGCAGAGGCCCAGTGCCGAGGGTGAGTGCTGTCCTCGCTCTGCAATTCCTCCTCCAGACATCCTCCCCAGCCAGAAGAGACTGTCTTTCTCAGCTGCGTTATCTCCCTGGACCTGGTGAATGCACGCATAGAGCAGCTATGCTGGAAATGTTTGTTGCTTCATCATCTTTTAATGCAGCTCTTGATTGACCTGGTTCCGTTCAGGCCTCCCAATCTCCTCCCATCCTAGCTGAGGGTTTAGGGAGCTGGGACGTGTGGAGGCTGCTGTGGTTGGCAAGAGATGAGGGGAGAGACATAGGCATGTAGGCTTTCAAAATAGGTACAATGGGATGGCACCCCACACGGGTGGGAGGTGAGAGGGCTGATTTACTGGTGATTTAAAGGGAGGAGAGCTAGCAAGTCGAGAAAATGGCAGGCTGTGGTATGTAAGGGTAAACGTAAAGCAAGACTAGAGAAGGGCAGAAGGATGTGGTAGGTCTGGAGCTGCTGCACTTGCTCAAGACAAACACAGGGACAGTTTGGCGAAAGCTGAGCGACGACCACAAGCTTATTTAGGCTAGTGCTATCAGAAGTGCTTGTAAATAGTTTGTCTTCTGGCTGATTTTTAGGATGTTCTACATGCATGTTGCTCTGTAACCTCAAAAATGAGAGGAAAAACTGTGAAAATTTGGGTGTATGCTAACTGTGGAGTTTTCATGAGCAAGGAAGCAGAAAGAATGGGCTTTAATGAAACCTGCATCTTCTCAGAGTTACTTCCATAACAGTGGTGCACTTGATTGCCCAGTTGTGTTCCTGGTGAATGTGACATTCAAAATATTTATAGGAGCTGCTGCCTTGGAACATTTCCCTTAGCTTTGGGGTGATAGGGGCTAGCGGCTGCGGTGGCCTCTGCCTTCTTGGTGCTAGGTAGGGTGGCTGTGGAGAGTCTCCATCTCATCCTGAGCTTTGCTTTCCAAGGACTTTATTTAACGCTTGTCAATTATTTATGATGTTCAAGCCACCTTTTATGGAAAAGTGACATTAATTTGTGCAAAGTGAACTGTAGGCGTATATGGCTGAAAGATACAGTGAGCTGTGTGGATTGAAAAGGTAAAGGTTTATGTGAAGACAGGACGCTGCTGTCATTTCTCAGAATACACATAATTGAGGAGATAGAATTACAATAAGTGGATTGGCACCAAGAAATAAAAAGCTCTTTTAGGCTCAGTCTCAAGAGATACAGAAAGTTCTTGTTGAGCATTAAACATCCAGGGAACCTCTTGCCTTTCAGATACTGAAACCTTTGCAGGGTTGAACATGGAGACCTTTTTTGATTTTTTTTTTTTTTCATTCACATCTAGTTACCAAGTTGTCTAATACCTCCACAACAGGGAGAGAGACAGGAGCTACTTAGCACATACAGAATGATGTATTTGAAAATAAATGATAGTTTTGTTGTTAAATGTAGGGTTTTTTTTAAAAAAAAATTACTGAGGATGTGGAAGTGGCAAATTTCTGTGCTTCTGCCTGAATATTCCTGTCTGTGCATGATTTTTGCTGACATACCGTGTAACTCTTGAAATGTCAAATTAAGAGGGAATCCCAGAAGAAAGGTGATTAAACATCCTTAGGTACTCTGAAGTACCTACAGTGCAGTTCTGTTGCATTATTAGACAAGAATATTTAATTTTTAGGCTCCTTAATAAAAAAACAAAGACTGTACAAGGTTAAAACAAATAACAGAAACAAGGCTTTTGTGAGAGTTTTGAGGGAATGTGTCAGGTGGAAGATTATTTTATCATATAGATATGTTCTGATGCATTTTCCATTGCATATAATATAAAAGGTTTGGTTGTCACTTGTAATAACATTCCTTTATATTTATTTCTCTGGCTATGTACAGCAGCTGGTAGTGGTATAAAATGTATACTGTGAAGATCCCTGGTGTAAGTGACAGGGAGAGCTAAGACAGCTTTCCTGAAGAGTTTGTTTTTGAAATGTAAGCAAGTTACATCAAAATAAACTGAAATAGTAGTTCGCTGCATATCAGCTATGAAGTAGTTACTGTCCCTTACAAATGCTCTTACTCCATGGTGTGTGAAAAGTGGCTTGCTCTTTTTGTCACTAAAAGGTGACCTAGTTCATATTCATTATGAGGTTCCAGCGTGAGCGTAGGCTTGTCTGCTGTAATCTTACCTCGGAGTTTACTCAGTGGCAATGCTGCAGCAGCTGCCTGGTTTGCCCATGTTTCAAGCGAAGATGTTAAGACACCTACTAATGAGTGCTATCTGAATAAGAAGAGTAGAAGTAGGGGAAGCAATGTAATAGCGGGGTTAGTTGAGAGGTTAATGCATGCGTTTTCAAAGTAATTGTCCTTTTCTACTAATACATCGCTAGCGTCTAGTATGAGCATAAAAGAAGTGAGGAAGAAGACACATCGAAGACAGTCAAGAATTCAAAGCGGAGGAAATGGGGAAAGAAGAATGTAGAGCCCATCCCTGCAGATTAGGTGGATTAAAGGAAACTGTTTCAGGGAAAGGGACAAGAGCAATCAGGAACAGGTCAAATGACTCCTGAGAGAGATCCCTGAATAAGCTGTGGAGCAAATGGGTCGTGTTTTGATGGGTGACCGGGAGATTTTGTAGATCAAGAAATCAGTCTTTATAGAATGGAAGAAGTGAGTAATGGTTGACTACAATGATAAGGGATATGGGTTATATTGTTCATCTTTATCTACCACAAAAGTAGTTATGTGGGCAGTTCCAGAGTATCAGCATTGACAATTAAGATAAAATCCTGTGTGACTGAACTCTCTGTTTGTAGTCCCACTGACTTTAGTAGAATATTTCTGCTCTTAAGTTTCCAGTGTCTTACTAACCAAAATGACAGGGCGAAATATATCTCAAGAGCTCTTTTTAAAAGTTTGCATTTTAAGATCTGGAGCTATATAGTGATTGCTTCTTTAACATTTACAATTCTAAGCATTCTAGTTCATTGTTTAAAATAGGGATCAAAGAAATCTGGGATTTTAATGTTCTCTAAAGAATAAAGGCATTAAGTCAAATCTTAATTTATAGCTGTCCTAACCTACAGTCTGTTGGACTTCTTTAAGTTGAGGCGGAATCTCCCATCCTGGGGCCAGTGTCACGTCAGGAGAACTGAGTACTCTTCCTTCTCTTTTACTGACTTTTTATGGCACATCACTTCTCAGTGGTTTGAGTTTCCGTATTTTTCTGTTGAGTCAGAGAATGTCTGGCGTTATCCTTATTTATTTCAATTATTAAAGATCAACAGCTTGTTTCATTGCTGTTTTTCTAGATGGTGCATGCGAGTGCCTTTCTGAGAGATGCTGTTCTAATACAGTTGAGATGCTCTAAAACATTAGAAGAGTAGTCACTCCAAACCAAACAAAGATCTGCTATTTCTGCCCTGCTGGCTTAAGGTTAACTATGTTTAAGATTCCTGTTGCTGGATATTGTCTTTCCAGTGAAATCTTTTGTGAAGCTGTCAGATATCTTGATGAAAGGAGTGCATTTCTTGATGAAGTTTTCTATAATCCATCCCCAAGTTCACACCAGTGTGCTGTATGTTTATGAAAGGTGCTTATGAAAAGTTAGTAAATGTGCACATTAGCATGTGTGCAGGTTAGGATAATTAGTGGGCTATGGATGAAAGAAAAAAAATGAATGGCAAATGAGTATGTGTGGATGCGTATTTGACCCTCCTTTTTTTGTGCGATTATTGAGCACTTGGTGACAGGGTGGGGGGAAGGAAGTTATTTGAGTTTATAACTTCGTTAGAAGAACATAAGAGAAACCTTTCTGTGTTGTATTTTCTCTTGAAAAGCTGTTATAGTCTTTCATTTATATGTTTATAATTTAAAATCTGTAATATACGCATTTCCCAAAAGCATTCATTTTTAAAATCACCTTGGAAACTCATCAATCTAATTGATATAGCTGATATATTAGAATTCTTTTTTTCCACACTATCTCATTTTCCTCTTGTTGTTTTCTTTAACCTGACTTAGCTAGTAGCAAGCCTTTATTTTATTTTTTCATGTAAAAGCTTCTAATAGATCAGGGCTTGGAGATACTTAGTCCTTGTCTGTGCCAAACTCAACAGCAACCAAAACAAAATCCCAAACAACAGAATCCCCAAACATAATTAAAGCTTTTGTAAACTACAGTGACATACTGGAGATAGATGGGAAAATCTGTTAATAGCTGAAATTCTATCCTTTTGTTTTACGTGGTTTACTGTACTGTGAGAAGTGGAAAGACTTGAGTTTCTTTGAAACAGCAAAGAATTGCATGTTTTATGGTGATGTTCTTTGGTCTTATTTTGCCTCCACTTTTCTGTTACAGCTTTTCAGCTGAGCTGTGAAGTGGGGCAACTGATCTAACATGCAAAATATGGAGAGAGAGTGAAGACGCTTAAAGAATATTTTACATCCTTGTACGACATTTCTGTTCCAGTATATATAATAAAATATTTCACAGAATCATAGAAGGGTAGGGGTTGCAAGGGACCTCTGGAGATCATCTAGTCAACCCCCCTACTAAAGTAGCTGCCCCCAGAGCAGGCTGCGCAGGAACGTGTCCAGGCGGGTTTTGAATCTCTCCAGAGAAGGAGACTCCACAGCCTCCCTGGGCAGCCTGTGCCAGGGCTCTTGCACCCTCACAAGAAAAAAGTTCTTCCTCATGTTCAGGTGGAACTGCCTGTGCTCCAGTTTGTGCCCATTGCCCCTTGTACTGTCGCTGGGCACCACTGAAAAGAGCCTGGCCCCATCCTCTTGACACCCGCCCTTTAGATGTTGATAAGCATTGGTGAGATCTCATCTCAGTCTTCTCCAGGCTAAACAGACCCAGCTCTCTCAGCCTTTCCTCATCAGAGGGATGCTCCACTCTTCTCATCGTCTTTGTTGCCCTCCGCTGGACTCTCTCCAGCAGTTCCCTGTCTCTCTTGAACTGGGGAGCCCAGAACTGGACACCGCACTCCAGCTGCGGCCTCACCAGGGCAGAGTAGAGGGGCAGGATCACCTCCCTCAACTTGCTGGCCNTCCAGGCTGAACAGACCCAGCTCTCTCAGCCTTTCCTCATCAGAGGGATGCTCCACTCTTCTCATCGTCTTTGTTGCCCTCCGCTGGACTCTCTCCAGCAGTTCCCTGTCTCTCTTGAACTGGGGAGCCCAGAACTGGACACCGCACTCCAGCTGCGGCCTCACCAGGGCAGAGTAGAGGGGCAGGATCACCTCCCTCAACTTGCTGGCCACACTCTTCTTAATGCACCCTAGGATGCCATTGGCCTTCTTGGCCACAAGGGCACATTGCTGGCTCATGGTGAGCCTGTTGTCCACCAGCACTCCCAGGTCCTTCTCCGCGGAGCTGCTCTCCAGCAGGTCAGCCCCTAACCAACCTGTAGTGGTGCATGGGGTTGTTCCTCCCCAGGTGCAGGACCCTACATTTGCCTTTGTTGAACTTCATCAGGTTAATTTAATAATGGAAAGTGGAAGGCAGTTGGAAATACAGCTCGTAATAGAGGGAGGACTTGGCTTTAAAAACTTGAAATATTTGCTCGTTGTAATTTGCCTTCCCTGGTTGCCAATACAATTATTTTCAGTAATCTCAGTCCTTTCTTAATATATTATGTTGTGAAAAAGCAATTGCTGAAAGACCTAAGCTGGTACAGAAAAATTATTGAGACCGAACTGGTAATTTGCATTCAGGGACATGGTAAATAATCACCTTGGAGTTGTAAATGGTTCCCATGTGTATAAATAAAAATAGAGAAAAATAATCTTGTATTCAACTTCCATGTTACATTAATAAAAAAAACCCCAGAAGCTCAGCTGAGCAACTGTATTGGGAAATACTTTTGAGTGAATAAATAGCAATCTGTTGCTTACCATAAGTGTTCTGTACAGTTTAATTGTTTCATATCGATTCCTTCTTGCTTTGCAAGTGGTTACGCTTTGGGATTTTTTACCTTCTTCTACAGGAGGTGTTTTTGGGTCTTCTGCCTCACTATCCTGTATGTGTTCTGTGTGCTCAGTTGCTTGTCCTGCCGATCCTAACTTCAAATCCACCTGGAGCCTCCCGTGAGACCTGTGGGATGCAGGTGCTGGGTGGTGATGCTGAAAAACACCTTGCCCTCTGGGCAAGCATCCTGAGCACCCAGCTGTGGTGTAACAGGCCTCCTAGTCGCTCTTCTACGTGTCGCAATTTCCATGTTGGCACTCGTATGCCGAGGAGAGTGAGTGGGCCAAGAGCTGGCATGATACAAGCCTCTCCTGGACGAGGAGTGTGGTCATTTAGCGCTCTGAAGTAATGTAAGTTAAGACACCCTCGTCTGCTGCTGCTCCGGGGCTGGTTTTTGAGCAGCTGCTTACTCAGCAGGCCGGCAGTTGTGAAAGCAGTCAGTTGTAACTCCCCTTACTACTTGGACTTCCCAGCAGGACACTCTTGCTTCTGTTGCAAGCGTTGAGGGTTTAAGAGTGAAGCATCAGGACTGACTGTGCTTTTTGCAAACCTGACCCATGAAATGTGTTTTTTCCGAGTTGGTAACTGTTGGCTTTTACTGAGGTGAGTGAGAACTGCACGCGGTCAGCGCTTCTGACAGAACCAAGTATTCACTGGAGAAAGGGGCCATTTGACTTGGGCACCAGAAATGGTGGAGGTTCAGGTGCTGCAGGTGGCTTTCTGACCTCTCTCGCTCCTCCAGCTCACCAAGGGTATTTCCTACTTTTCATTCTTAAATGGACTTTTTTTACACTTGTCGCCACGTGAATTACATATTTATAGCTCCTGTGTGAACACATATTGCTGCTGAGTTAGTTAGATTATGTGCTTTGCTGCTGCTTGTCATTCTAAGATACTTTTACCAAGGATTATCATAATAAATTATAAATAAATAATTGTTTAGGAATGTTCTGACTTGATCTTATTATACATGTGAAGGCTAGTTTAATTTTTGTTGCTNTCCAGGCTGAACAGACCCAGCTCTCTCAGCCTTTCCTCATCAGAGGGATGCTCCACTCTTCTCATCGTCTTTGTTGCCCTCCGCTGGACTCTCTCCAGCAGTTCCCTGTCTCTCTTGAACTGGGGAGCCCAGAACTGGACACCGCACTCCAGCTGCGGCCTCACCAGGGCAGAGTAGAGGGGCAGGATCACCTCCCTCAACTTGCTGGCCACACTCTTCTTAATGCACCCTAGGATGCCATTGGCCTTCTTGGCCACAAGGGCACATTGCTGGCTCATGGTGAGCCTGTTGTCCACCAGCACTCCCAGGTCCTTCTCCGCGGAGCTGCTCTCCAGCAGGTCAGCCCCTAACCAACCTGTAGTGGTGCATGGGGTTGTTCCTCCCCAGGTGCAGGACCCTACATTTGCCTTTGTTGAACTTCATCAGGTTAATTTAATAATGGAAAGTGGAAGGCAGTTGGAAATACAGCTCGTAATAGAGGGAGGACTTGGCTTTAAAAACTTGAAATATTTGCTCGTTGTAATTTGCCTTCCCTGGTTGCCAATACAATTATTTTCAGTAATCTCAGTCCTTTCTTAATATATTATGTTGTGAAAAAGCAATTGCTGAAAGACCTAAGCTGGTACAGAAAAATTATTGAGACCGAACTGGTAATTTGCATTCAGGGACATGGTAAATAATCACCTTGGAGTTGTAAATGGTTCCCATGTGTATAAATAAAAATAGAGAAAAATAATCTTGTATTCAACTTCCATGTTACATTAATAAAAAAAACCCCAGAAGCTCAGCTGAGCAACTGTATTGGGAAATACTTTTGAGTGAATAAATAGCAATCTGTTGCTTACCATAAGTGTTCTGTACAGTTTAATTGTTTCATATCGATTCCTTCTTGCTTTGCAAGTGGTTACGCTTTGGGATTTTTTACCTTCTTCTACAGGAGGTGTTTTTGGGTCTTCTGCCTCACTATCCTGTATGTGTTCTGTGTGCTCAGTTGCTTGTCCTGCCGATCCTAACTTCAAATCCACCTGGAGCCTCCCGTGAGACCTGTGGGATGCAGGTGCTGGGTGGTGATGCTGAAAAACACCTTGCCCTCTGGGCAAGCATCCTGAGCACCCAGCTGTGGTGTAACAGGCCTCCTAGTCGCTCTTCTACGTGTCGCAATTTCCATGTTGGCACTCGTATGCCGAGGAGAGTGAGTGGGCCAAGAGCTGGCATGATACAAGCCTCTCCTGGACGAGGAGTGTGGTCATTTAGCGCTCTGAAGTAATGTAAGTTAAGACACCCTCGTCTGCTGCTGCTCCGGGGCTGGTTTTTGAGCAGCTGCTTACTCAGCAGGCCGGCAGTTGTGAAAGCAGTCAGTTGTAACTCCCCTTACTACTTGGACTTCCCAGCAGGACACTCTTGCTTCTGTTGCAAGCGTTGAGGGTTTAAGAGTGAAGCATCAGGACTGACTGTGCTTTTTGCAAACCTGACCCATGAAATGTGTTTTTTCCGAGTTGGTAACTGTTGGCTTTTACTGAGGTGAGTGAGAACTGCACGCGGTCAGCGCTTCTGACAGAACCAAGTATTCACTGGAGAAAGGGGCCATTTGACTTGGGCACCAGAAATGGTGGAGGTTCAGGTGCTGCAGGTGGCTTTCTGACCTCTCTCGCTCCTCCAGCTCACCAAGGGTATTTCCTACTTTTCATTCTTAAATGGACTTTTTTTACACTTGTCGCCACGTGAATTACATATTTATAGCTCCTGTGTGAACACATATTGCTGCTGAGTTAGTTAGATTATGTGCTTTGCTGCTGCTTGTCATTCTAAGATACTTTTACCAAGGATTATCATAATAAATTATAAATAAATAATTGTTTAGGAATGTTCTGACTTGATCTTATTATACATGTGAAGGCTAGTTTAATTTTTGTTGCTAAATGGAAACTATTTTCCTTAGCAGTTTGAGACACTGGACAGCTGAAGAATCTGTAAACGGATTCATCAGGGTGAAAGTAGTAAAACCAGTGCTGCTTGGGCTCATCTCCTCCCTTCTGTGTGGGAAAGATGACGTTTTCTAACCAGATAGTGGGAATGTTTTCTTCTGCAGGCCTGAGTCACTCATGAGGAATGCTAAGATTAATGTACAAGATGAATTTTCTCACTGCTGCCTTCTCCATTGCGAAAATGGAAGTTTGCTTGCCTTTGAACTTTTCTCTCACTTTCAGCAAAACTTCAGGTACTCTGAGTGTTTTTTCTACAGATTTCAAACAGAGTTTTGCTTAGTAGTATCTGTTCTTGTCTTTTAGCAACAGTGAGCACAGAAGGTGATGTGTTTCTTTTAGGTTTAGGTTTTTAAGAATGCAGCAATTAATCTTTCTATTTGATCTGGGGCATTTTTTGTGCTTCTACGCGTGTGCATATACAGAAAACCTTCTGTTCTCGCAGAGCTGTGAACAGGAGGTTTTATCAGAGTTCCCGAGACGTACAATATCAATTTAATTCAATTTTGTCCCTTTTCAACTTTAATTATGCTAATCTGTAACAACATCTGTTCTGCAATGGCATTTATGTTTATTGCTGGATTCTCTAAAAGAGATTATGCCCACTGTCTCTTTTCCTAATTAAGCATTAAGAATTATCAAAAGAATTATTCTTAACTACTAAAATGAAAAACAGAATAAAAGAAGAGATAAAGGACGCCTTTCCAGGTTGCTCTGGAATGAGCACTAGTGTCTATACATTGAATCTCATCGAAGGCTCATGGCTGACAGTGGGCTGGTTTTTGATGCGCTTGATTTCACTGTGGCGTACGTTGTGCAAGTGCTCCCACTGAATTTGAGCAGAAAGCCTTAAGAAGACTCTGTCTGAATCCCATGGCCAGTGCACTTCCATTTATATCTTTTTAAGATTTAACACATGTAACTGAAAGCCAGTGTAAGCGGAAGGAGTGCAAATGGCTTTTTCTGGGTAACCGGTGAATAACAACACGGTCTGCATACTATCCCTAAAGGAGAAGAGGCAAAGCTCCAGATACCTTGTGCTGCACTTTGGTCCGAGCATTAGTTTTTGGCACTAACTGTAACAGCTTTGTCCTGCTATAACCACCACTGCTGCTGCTTTCTGGGCTGTGGGGGAAATGCCTGGCTTTCTTCCTACCCTTCCTGTGTCCCAGTGCTGCTACTTGAGAGAAGGTGATGTAGGTGTGACAACGCTGGCACAGCGCCAACCCCAGTGTCTTTCAGTCTCTTATTCGATGAAAAAGAAACCAGTCTGGAGAGCTAGGAGGAAGAAATGGAGATGCTTCAGATGAGTATGTGCGTGACTTGGTATGGTTGTGTGCAGGTACCACTGCTGTGCATCGTGTGGCTGTGTGCCTGCTAATGCCCGTTGGTTGTGTTGTCTTTGCCTGTGTGGTTGGAGAAGTAATTATTTCAATCAAGACTACAAAAAAAAAAATAGAAGCACTTTCCATTTTAGATAGGTTGCTTTCTTAGAGAGGCTTCTTTGTCATGAACACTTGTAAAATCTACTCCACTAATGTGATTGACATTTCTGCCATGTTCTTAATTTAGGATAGACGTTTACTCAGGGTTCCTGTAGTATTAAGGGGCAGAGTTGATCTTGCAGCAAATGTCCCATTCTGCTCTTTGATGGGATGCTGGTTCTCCACTGTGATGAGCAGATCATAGTGGGGAGGAGGAAAAAAGTTACATTAAAACTCTTGAAAGTTTGTCATTTCATTGAGTCAACGAGAAGGCCTAATTAGTAATTGAAAAGATAATTAAAATTTGACAGGCTTCTAAGTTTTGTATATCACAACATTCCTTTTCAATAGTACATTATTTTTTAAAATTTATTCATGACACTTTTTGGCCTTTTTTCTTTTTGCTGCCTTTCTGCATCTGATTGCTTGTTTCATTTCTCCTCATTTTCTAATGTCTTGAATTTTTCTTTGTCTGTTGACATGCTATTTCATTTTGTGGTCTCCTTGTTTATATTTTCTGCTTTTTCTCTGTAGGTCTTTGACTCTGTTGCTTTCCTGCTCAGTCTCATATTGAGTACTGATTAACTTCCCGTGAATTGTTCCCTTCAGGCATTCAACGCTTGCTTCTACAGTTCTTCATGATACTTCTTTTGTTTCTTTCTTGTTATACTAGAATCAAGACTGGTCATTATTCCTGTTTACCAACATAATTTTCTGAGACTCTTCTACCGTTAGGTAGAAGCAAGGGCAACCATATATTTTGATGTGCATAACAAGATTAGAAATAAATTATAAGTGTGGAAAATAAAATCTTCCTATTGACTCCAAGAGACTCAGATTTCATTTGAGTTCTCCATTTAGATAACCTTGTTATTTCTGATTATTCGTATTCCGATCATCCTCTTTCTATTTTCCCCATATTAATGCGTTGTCAATTTAGGACTTGTTCTCTGAATGAAAAAGTCCAGATAACGCAGATGAAAACTCCCATTTAGACTAAGTGGGAGGGGGATTGGTTTTATTAAGACTAACTGAAAATATCTGAAGCACCACACAGATCGTAACAAGCCAACATGTCACATTAAACTCAAGAGGAAACAGATTGAACCGCAAACTGTAAGGGACTTCCTGAGCATCTGAGGCCTTCTTCAAAGATATTTGTTTTATTTATGGTGTATGTTACCTCAGTATGTTTCTAAACAGACAAGAAAGAGGAATGGGCCATAAGAGTACAGACACGTACTTGAAATTTAGCATGGAAGGCTTTGTACTGCATTCCAGCCTGTCTCATAACAGTGCTGTAAAGCATCTGGAGAAGAGAAAGGATTACGCCCTGGATCTTGAACGATGCACTCATACTTGCACAGTGAGTAGCAGGGTGCGGTCTGCATCTTGAGACTGGCGGTGGACTTCTGTTCCTGCTTCTACAAATGGTTTCTTTCTGACCTTAAACAATTTCCTTGGGGCTAAATTAAAATAGGGAGGGAAGTGTCAAGCTGCGAAGTCATAATACGGACTTTTTATATACTTGTCTTGTTTTGGAGGGGAAAATACAGCTGTAAGTGTGTGCCTCACCTCATTATGCAATGGAAAGGAAGAAGCAGGAGCCATAACACAGACCTGCTAGTGTGCCAAAGCCCCACAAGACTCAGCAAACTCAGGTTCACCGTTCTCCAGTGTGGCCTGGCAGGAGGTTCGAACACCATTTTCTTGGAAAAGCTACAAGCCACTAGATTAGAGAATACCCGAAGACTAAGGACCTCTTCATCTGTTTTACACCTGCAGTGATTGGTATTGGGGCTGGTTTCAGGTTTTTGGTGGGGCTTTGTTTTATTGGTTGCGGGGGGTTTTTTGCAGTGGTGGTTGATTTGGGGGTTTTTGTTTGTTTTGGTTTTTTTCCCCCCCAGAAATATATTCCCACACCTGCTTAGTGTTCTGGCCATGAAGTTCTCCTATAAGAGAGGAGCCTGTTTCCATGTTTTTGAATGAAAGCTGTGGTCAACCCTCTGTGTTGTAAGCCCATGGCCTTTTAGATGTAGCTCTAGGAGACCACCTTCTGAACTTCCCCCTTTGGAGTCACTGCTGTGTGGACCTTAGGGTGGTGTGGTGGGGCTGAGGTATGGAGGACTGACTAGACTGAGATTTCATTTATCATGCCAGAAGGGCTGTGGGTGCCTGGGCAGTTTCTCTGGCCTCAATTTAAAAAACGATGTACGGTCCCTGTTAAGCATCTAACCTGAACCTTTTGCCTTGGTCTTCTCCCATGTAAATTAGAGTGATTATTGAGAGCTAGATACTTCACATGAACGTGGGTTGGTCCCCTCTGCTCCTCTGTGGGTTCCACATGCTGTGTATGTTGCTACGAACTTAGCTTACAAGCTAATCGTAGTTGATTTGTTCTTGCTAGTCACAAGTCTCAAATGATGTGAGGTATTTTTCCCACTTGACTTCTAAAACTCAGCATAGAAGAGAGCAGCAATACTAATTTTTAAAATAAAATCAAGCATAGCCATTCTTTATGCTCTCAAAATAGAGTAAGAAACAAACGTTTGCTACCTTCTCATTTTCTCTTTATAGAATCTTCTGTAACAACCAAACTGATATTCCTTAGACTGAACTTTACTAATACGACTTTTTAAGGTCTTGTACTCTTCTATACCCTAAACTACAAGAACATGGCATTGGGACAATCAGTAGCAATTGGGACCACTTTATCACCAGTCCTCCTTGTTATTTACTATGTAAAATCTTTACCCAGAGGACATGGACTTACTCTTCAGGGAGAATTGCAACTTACAATGTCTCTAACCCTTTCTTTGGAGTGATTCTTTTTGAACATGTCAAAAGACTGTTAAAAATACTGTGGGGAAAAAAACCTAGTCACCAAAGATCAGAACATTTCTGTCTTCGGAGGTTTGCTAAGTACTGACTGAATCTGCAAAATAAATACCTTCAGGAATCATATGAGAAAAGTCATGAATGTGAGTTGGACTTTGTTTAAGCCCTCGTAGAAGGGCTTTGCTTCCATCAAGCCTTTTGCCAGTTAAGACATTAGTAGAAAAACTTTTTGATAAATGAATTGTGTGAAAGCAGAGCAATTGAGTGTGATCCTGCTTCTGCTAATATTTGTTGAAGGATTCATGTGAGCTTCTTTTAGGGCAAGATTGTAGTCTCATGCATATACAATGGGGGAGAAGGCATGGGGTCTGTAGTGGGGTGCTGTAGCAGCTCCACCCTGCGGGGTAGGTCCCACTTAACTCATTTCTCACTAGCTAATTTAACTTAATTTACTGACGTTACTGGGGACCCTTTAAATGCGGCATCACGGTCAGTTTGGAATTCTGCTTTCTGGATTTTTGTTTTCTTGAATGATGTACAGACAGACACAGATGTCTTAGAAGTGAATAGTGGTTTGGGCTACCTCAAGTTCTGGATGACCAGTTCAAGCCACTGTTTTTTTTTTTTTTCCCCCCCGAAGGATGGGGGCTCATCAGCAATACACCTCAAAGAGCTTCACAAAGCGAGTGACTGTAACCTAATTCTGAAACAGCATATTTATGCAAAAAGGCATACTCACGTCATAGAGAGCGACATTATCACTTGGCTCACTTCTGGAGACTTTCTCACTGCGAAGATTTGCAAGGTGGAACACCAGGAGCAACACAGGGGTCCATCCAAAGCAGCAAGCTCTTTTGTTAGTATGAGGAACTAGAACAGCTTGAAGCTTTGAAGTCGTGCAAATGTTTCCTCTAGAGATGTAGAAACTTGTAAAGTATAGCAGATCCCAGCTTTTGACCAGAGGACTCGTATTTGTCAATGTACTCAGAAGGAAAGTTGACTGTTTTGCAGGATGTACTTAAGTATTTTTGTTATTTATAGTAGTAGTTACAATTTCTGGGTTGGGTATTCTTTAACATTCAGCGAGGATCTAAGTTTACATCCTTGGCCAGTTTTCTGTGTCGTGCATTGCTGCATGTGAAAAACTATTTGTCAAATTAATGTTGATTTGAACAGAACAAGTCTCTTGATCAGAGTAGCCCTGCTCATGCTAAAGCTATGCCTTAGCTTTAGGAGACACACTATAATTAAATGCCCGTAGAAATTGTTAACTCGGCAGTAGCTCAAGAGCTTTATTGCAAGGAGACCTTGATTTCTGTTGTGCCAAGGTAATGTTACAGCAATGCTTGATTTATCCTGAATTTACAGGCCTATGATTTATCATAATCTAGTTCCTGGGCATTAGAATACTTCCCTGAAAAATAGAAATGTAGTTAATTTTTTATGATTATATTGTTTTTATGGCTAGTAGAATATTCTTCATACGTAATCCTGAGTGTAGTCGTCCTGTGGCAGCTGGATAGTTAACATTAGGCAAAGTTAAAAGCACCAGAAAGACAAAAAGCCCGAGTCCCCTTTGTGAAGAACATAGAACGGTATTGCATACATAGTATAAATGGGAAAATTCCCTGCTTTATAGGTTCAGTAGGATGTATATCTTTACAAATGAGATTTTGTTGTCTTTTCTAAAATAGGAAAATAAATACTCTAATTCTCAAGCTACATTTCAGAAATGGTAGATTTTTCTTATTATTTTTCTCTTCAACCCCCCTCATCCCCAACATTTAGCTGTAGTCTTGAATTGATTTAGTGTTACTGAATAACAACTTAAAGTATTCCCAGTAAGAAGCAAACAGAAGCTGCAGTATTTCAAGCGGCAGTGTAATTTGGTTACTGAAGATTGTGATGTGCATCTGCTTGGTTAAGAAATAAGGATATTTATTCTAATGCATAAACCAGGTGGTAAATGAAGCTAATGTCTTTATACAAGTATATACTATATGTATACACAAATCTTTACTTTGATACTTACTCCTTTTGGAATAAAGGAAGTTGCACGTTACTCAGCTGCTGATTCTTCCAAAAGATTCTTCCAAAAGATTCTTCC
>VZSC01006311.1:100808-111268 GCA_013398225.1 Steatornis caripensis | reverse complement strand
AGAAGAAGAGTGTGACCCTTGCGGTCCCTCAGCTTTATACCAAGTATGACGCGAATGGGATGGAATACTCCCTTTGGTCAGGTTTGGGTCACCTGTCCAACCGTCTCCTCCCCACCGCAGGGTCTCAGGTGTGACCACTTCTCTGCTCTTTTGGTTCTGGTGCATAAGAAAGTTAGCAGAAGCAAGCATCGACCTTGGTCTCCATAGGGATAACTATAAGCAAGAGCCTTTCTGCATACCATTCCTACTGATGTTCCAGCACTAACTATAAACACCGAGGCTTATCACTGCTAGCAGCAGCTGCTGTCTGGAAAAACATGCAGTTAATTTCAGAGAGTGCAGCCTCTCAGAAGAGACTTAACTAAAAAGTAAAGTTACTAAAAGAAAATTGGTTCTGTCCTAGCCCAAACCAGGACAACTGTGTATCATCTCTCACTTCTTATTTAGAAAAAATGCTGTGATTTGAAGGACATTATTAACGTAAGTAACAAGATTTCCAGATAGCTTGTAGAAATTAGTGATCATGAAGATACAGTAGCCTAGGAGTAGTTTATAAAGAGTGCATGTCAAAGTCCTCTTTTCTAGGCAAATTAGCAGACTTTTTCCACATATTTTTTTGGCTGTTGTGTACATCTCTTGCAGAGACTAAGGTTTTCCTTTTATTCAATATTGTTTGAATTTTTATCTATTAGACTATTAGAGCATTAGCAGATACCATTGAAATATTGTAAAAATTTTATGCCAGTACTCTAAAAGCAACCATTTAAATAATATTGAAACTTGCTTGTAGCATGTTAATGCCGAAATGTTTACACCATGAATAAAATTTCTGTTCTGGATGCTATTCACTTGAAAATAACATATCCTTTTCACTTCAAAGTAGTCCACTGATTCTCCAGTAAAATATGTATTGGAATTTTACAAGTTGTACAGGAGTATATTTGATTTTTGCTGTTTTATCAAGTGTTAGACTGTCATATTGTATTTCTTCTTCTCCATAATGCTATGAAAAGCACATTGATTGTAAGAAGTCTGCTTATAACATGCCAAAAGTACAGGCTCTTTCAGCTCACAAAGTAGGTCTCCACTGGTATTACCAGGAATCATGTCAAAAGTTGAAAAAAAATCCTTTAAATATCAATATTTGAGATTAAATGTCAAATAAAATAGTCATCTCATAAATCATAAAGCAGGATAACAATGATAACCTCCCTCTATAACTTACTCTGAGTGATGTTTTTAATCCAAATAGAGTTGCGCAAGGCCTAAACCATAGTGTTTATGACCCACCATAATTAACGTCAGAATTTAGAGAGACTGTTCTGCAAGTCTCTTCAATTTTCTGGCAGAAGATGTGCACCTCATTACTGGACCACTGAACAAGAGTAAGCCCTGCTCAGGCAGGTTTCTTTGCTAGCCTTGCAGTGTCACTGGACTGCAACACTCCCTCTCCTTTGACATAACTTTTTTACATGTCTTTGTTATATCATGGTCAAACTACTTCAAATGTACTCTAAACTATGCTGCACAAAATGTTTAGTAATTACCTCCAGCTTGTGCAGAATACAGGAGGGCAATTACTATGAAGTTTGGGTGGAGGTTTCTTGATCCTTCCCGCTGCTTTACTGTGCACACACTGCTTGTTGGCATTTTGATGGAGTTCAAGGTTTTAGTCTTAATGTTTAAAGACCTTAATAGAGCGGGTCACACTGTCTTGCTGGAATTCTGATCTTTAGGGATCTTTCATCTCACCTTTGGAGATCAGAGGGAAAAGGTTAATCGTTGCAAGGAGCAGAAAGAAAGCTTCAGTTCAGCTTACATCTTTGCGACTGTGCCGTCAGATCTATGAAATGTCTTCCTTTAAGAGGAAGAAGTAGTATGGACTTGGGCTCTTGAAACAGGCACAAAGACTTTATTTATCTTTACAGATATTGGGGAGGTACTTCTGATTCATCTCTTTTTTTTTTTTTTCGCTTGTGGCCAAAGGTTAAATTTGAAAAAGCACAGTTATAGCTACACATCTGTACTTTCAGAGTATGTTCATAGCATGGACTATATGGCAGCTCATCTTCACACAGCTGAGACCTTGGTTGCTTTCAAAACCAGAAAATCCATATCACAGGAAGAAAATGGCTCCTAAATCTTTTAAATGGTCCTACATCCACACTGACTATTTCTGGTATTTTCATACCTTCACAGTAGGAGATTAACCCTTTTTTAAATTAGTATTTCCTCAAATAACTGAGCTGCTCCATTTGTCTTTGACTCCTAGCATGTGTTTTAGTATGTGGCAAAGTTTGCTTTAGGCTAAGAAACCAAGAGAGTAACCAAATGTATTTTTCTGTTTAGAGAACCTGGTTTTAGACTAATCCTGTCTTAACTGTAAGACAGCTTTGCAGTATATTAGAGGTCCAAGCAGCATCATTCTGAAACTATTAAAACTTGAAACTATTATTATGCAACCCAGAGAGACATAATTTTGATAGAGCCCTGAAGAATATGAAGATGATAGTCTTTCTATTTCAAAACATAATTTCTAGAGGACTGTGTAATTAAAAAATGTCCATCTTTTGGCAAAAAAGACTACAATGGCTTGATTTGGTATTTTTATGTGATGTCTCCAGAGACATAGTTTGTGTATATTTCCGTAAACATTATGGTCAAGGATAATTTAGATTGTGAGTTAGTTAACTAACTCCCATGTGGAAAGATGACTTCACCTTAGAAATACAAAAATAAGAAAATACTAATACAAAAGTTTTGTGCAAGTTTGTTGTCTTCTTCTCAAAGGCAACAATAAAATTTAAACATATCTTTCTCTGATGCTGATCAGTAGATCAACTAGTTCACATAGTCATGTGGTTTTCTCCTTTTCTAGAAATATAAAATGCATTCTGATTGCGTTAATACTTTTAAAAACTGTTCAAGAGAGACTATTTCAAACATAGAGGGTAGTCAGACTTCACTGGTGTGTTTAAATAGATGGTAAAAAGATTAGCACATCTTCTGAAAAGCCACTTCTTTTCAAGATGTAAATAGAAATCTGAATGTTTGCTGTGGATGTGTTAACCTGTAATCCACTTAATATCAGCAGCATAGTTGGAAATTTATTCTTTAAGAATATTTATTCTTTTGAACAGGCTTTTCAACCTGTCAAATTCTGAGTGGGGTTCTAGTTTTTATGTCTTCTGTTCTGATTTTATTTTGTTTCAGAAGTTTGGAGAGAAGACTTCTATGTGAACTCATTCAGATGTCTAAGAACATGCATAAACTAAAAACTGAAGGCCACCTGGCATTTGAAAAGGGTTCAGTGTTTTCAGTCAAGTACTAGAAGTTAGATAATGACTTAAGCATGACTGATTGAAGTTCTTACTATATTGTTCCCTCAATCCTGTGCTAGTTTCAAGTACCAAGGACAAAATATCCCCACTTTAAAATGTTGAAATCATGATGACAGTTCATAGCATGTCAACGTCAAGACTTGGCATTAAGTTGCATTTCGAAAATATGGAATCTTATATTTAAGAGAAGGAAAAGTCTTCTAAACCCATTTTTATGAAACCAGTGTGAAACACAACCTCAGGAACTGTGTACGGTATACATATATTTTTGTGGAAGCAGTTGTTCTGATAACAATGAAGTTTTTTTTCTTTACAAACAGAATAAATAGACAATAAAAACTTTGAATGTCAGGTTACATCCACCTTGGTTCTTAATACAAAATTCCTTTAATTTTTATGTAGTTGAAATAACGTCAATTGATAGGGCAGCAAGAGAGGAATTTTGAGATTATGAAATGCTTGCAATCTGAACTCTCAGTATCCAGGAGGCATTGACAGTTTGTATGCTGTTTAGATAAAATTTTGTTGCAATTCTATAAGTCAGTAGTCACCAGTAACATCTTGTTTCTGGTTATTGTACATCACTTCAAATTTTTATGGTTTTAAAAAAGAAATAATTTTGCCTTGGTTCCTCTCCTAATAACTTTTTATTTATAAATTATAATTCAATTATAACTCAAACGTCTCTAGTCTGCATAAAAATTTGTTTTAGCCCCAGACAACATGAGACGATTACAGATGAGTACGTTGGATAATAGGCCAGGATATAGAAATTATATCCTAGATGATATAATGACTTACTGGTAATGACTTACTAGATGATCTTTAAGGTCCCTTCCCACCCAAACCATTCTATGATTCTATGAGATTATTTTTATTTATTCAAATGAGTATTTTATTGCAATGAGCACAATGTGTTTGTGTTCTGAGTGGCTTTAAAATCAAATTTATTTCTGTGGGTATGAGGACATAAATGAAAGTTTACAAGAAGATGATCAGTATTCTCTCTCCTGTAGTAATAAGATTCTGTAAGTTTTAAACAAATTGAAAATAAACTGAAGAGAGTGAAATTAATTTACATCTTCTCCCCACTAGGCACTCTGTAAAGAGTGTGAAAGAGACATTACCATACAATCTTAACGTTTAGCATAGACCCTAGCAATGTTATTTACCCATGTACTTAAATGCCTAGGCACAGATGATGAAAGCAGTCATCTTAGAAATAATGTTAGTTAGTCTATCTTGTTTAAATAATATTAAAACCCACTCCTAATCTTTCTTAATATACTTATATTTGGGAAATTTTGTTTGGTGAAGTATTATTCAGATAATTGTAACCAATCTGTAAATTATTAAACTGATTACTCATTCTGTTGCATGGCCAACACTTTTAAAGACTGTTTTCCCATGTTATAAGAGAAAAAAAAATTGGAAGCTGAAAAAAAGTGCACCATATAGACTTATTTTCTTTATCTAAGGTACTCTTAGGAACTATTTGATCAGTTACTGGCTTGGAGAAGCGATTTCTGGTGGGAAAGCATATGAAACTGAATGACTAGAAACTAAAATTAGTCAACTTCAGAAAAATTGGATGAAAAATTCTAAGGATGAATGAACATCGATAACTTCTAAGAGCATTTCAACAAATGATTCAAAGTTATGGTGGTCTCATAGCTTTTTGACTGATTGAACGTTATTGCCTGTTTGAG
This sequence comes from Steatornis caripensis, assembly GCA_013398225.1. NCBI lineage: Eukaryota > Metazoa > Chordata > Aves > Caprimulgiformes > Steatornithidae > Steatornis > Steatornis caripensis. The sequence continues at coordinate 106,218 of VZSC01006311.1, read as the reverse complement.
ATGTAATAAATTTGCCGGAAGAATCCATGGTGATATATAATGATATATAATATATGATCCTGATGGTCCTTTCCAGCATTAAAATCTGTGACAGCAAGTTTCTGAAGCTGTGATAACTCTGTAGTTTCTCCTGTCATAATACTGATTGCAAGGTAGACAGTTTGTAGTTTAAAGATAAATTTGTTGGTTTTTTTTTTTTTTGTAGTTCTTTCTGTGACAATTTTCGTAGCAAGTTTTGGCTCTCCAACATTGACTAGAATGTGAAATGTATGTTGGTAAGATCTAAGCCAGTTTTAGTGAAGGAAGCACTGAGAATGAACACTGAATATGGAGACAATGTTTATTATAGATTTTTGCAAAACTAAAAAGCCTTCTTGATTTACATGAATTCAATATTTTGATGAAATCACAGATATTGCATTCAGATTATAGCCAATCCTCAAGAGAAGAATAATAGACTAAAAAGAATACTATAACATACAATCAAATACAGTCAGTGAAGATGTATTTCAATTTGATCATTGTAAAGTAATATTTATGTAGCAATACAAGTTACCAGAGCCATCAATTCTGTGTACGTAGTTTTGAAGTTAGATGCCTGCAAGTTTTGCACAACTAGTTTCATTGCAGTCTTGCATGTAATCTAAAGTTGTTTCTGCCTGTGCTATTGGTCCTGGAAGTTACAAGAGGTTGTAAATGCGTACACTGTCAGGTTATGCCCTAAAGCTGGTTCTGCCCAGCTCTCATGTTTGTGTTACTGTAAGGATCAGAAAAATATGATCTATCATTTGTGATTATACTCTTAAGACTTTAGTATCTTCCTGAATCTGCACTTTCAAGGCCTCTCCCATCATGTTGTGGTTGTACTCATGGTGCCCTCTGCAACAATCCTGGATTTTAAAAACAGTCCACAAGATGTCTTTTTGTAATAAAAAAGCTAAATTTTAATTAGCAGTTTAGTGATGTGTACAGGTTGAACAGTTGACAAAAGTAACAGTCAGCAAGAATATACTATGTACTTTATATGCTAATATCTCAATCATAATGTATTACGAATACCATACATTAGTAAGTACTTGTTACTACTATTTATTATTTGTATCAATATCTCTGGTTTATTATAAAAATTTCTTACCATGCACATAACCACATTATACAATTCCCTGAATAAATTTAGCAAGTCATGTTATTGAAAAACCATTTAAAAATTTAACTCCTCTAAAAATTATAAACTTTCAATTTCTGGTATAAAATTTATTCACTTATTTTCAATTTTTTGTTCTTATCATTGCTCTAAAAAAGGTTTGGGATAACTTGCAAGGGCCAACTGCTATATCTTTTCAAGTGGCAGATGATTTTTTTGAAGAAATTTTGTTGGTGGTTTTGTACAGTGAGGAGGTTAAAGGGTGAATATGACACATTAATTATTTAAACACCAATCAAATTTAAAGGAACAGAATAATAAGCCTATTAACAAAAAAATTGCCAAAGTTAAACATAGCACTAAAACAGACAAATATTTATAAGAAAATTATACACAATTACGTAAGGCATCTGACATCAATCTAGTATTAGGGTACATCGATATATGCACTTTGTTTAACTTGGGTATATTCTTAATAATTTAGAAAAAAACATATACAAACTTCACAACTTAATAGAAACTTGCACATAGAGACTTCTGAAAGCTTCCAAAATATGCAAAATTAGGGTGGTATTTCTTTTTTAATTTTGAAATGGTGTTTTTCAGGTGGAAGATATCATGTAACCATGATCCACTGGAGACTTGCAAGTAAAAATGCATAATGTATCCTTTTAATATTTTATTTTGCAGGAAAACATATTATTTTGAAAGCTGCATAACAAACATCAATTTAGATTTAAATCCCATGCGGATTTGTCTGAGAATTTGACAACAATGTAAAGCAGCATTGTAAGGAAAATATAAGATAAAACAAACTAGAAAAATTAGCTGCAATGGTACTTACAGGAAAGAAAATATATACTAGTGAAAAAAATTGTTTTAAAAGGAACCTGATTTGATGTTTAAAAGCTCTGGCAAGAAATGAGGAGATCTGGCCTTTTCTGAATACGTTTTAAAAAAGTCGTAAACAACTTAATTTAGAAACTGGCAAATTGTTTTCCTGATTGAAGAAACTTTTCTTGAAGAAAAGATACAGAAGAATTTAGTTGGTCACAGTAAATTATTCATAATGTCAATTTGAATATATAATATTAACATGTCATTATTTATTTGAAGTGAACAATATGTGGATTATTCTCAATGCGAAAGGTAGTTATCTTCCTTTAAGCCCTGATCACATTCATGGTCCCCATCCATCATGCCAGCACTGCCACTCATGCACAAAGCTGTATGAGGAAACTGGTCTATCTGAAAGCCAATGAACAAGTCTCAGGAAGAAACCACCCATTTGGGCAGCAGCCCACATCACTTTTAAGTTACTGAGATGCAGGCACAGCTGCAATTGTTGCTAAGCAATGATTTATGCGTTTGACTATGTGCTTTTGTGTACACATAAAGAATATGCTTATACCTAGAAATCAGAAATGTGCAAAATTTTGCAGTCAATCTATTTTCAATCTGTTTTTTTTCCAAATGCTAAACTTGCTGGTACAGAAATTGCCTGAACTAGCAGTACTTATACTAGAAGGTCAATAATTCAATATCAACTGAAGTAAATCTTCTACAATTAAGCTCTAGAGGTGCTTTTTTTTTCCTTACCAGAGACTCCTTTACATTAGAAGTAGACTTCATTTTGCAAAGAAAGCAATAATTTCTGATTAGTTTTTACTTTTAGCAATTAATTTAGTGGTCCCAAGCACATTTATTTGCAAAGGTACAGCAAAAAAACCCCAGTGGCACTTAGCAGGCAATGCCACATTGTTCTTAAAAGCTAACACAATGAAATAAAGATTATAGTGGAGCATGATCAGTTACTAAAACTGAATGGACATATAGAGATGAAGGAAGGTGATGCCCCAGTTTTTGACCTACAGAGCATTACTGTACAAAGAGGCAGGTATATCTAGCTAGGCTGTGAATGACCCCTGTGTTCAGATGTCAAATTTCTATCAATCAGCAAAAATTTCTATATAGGTTGTATTCAGACTAACGAATGACTCCTTTACAGTTTACTTCAGTAGCAAGACTCCCCCATGATTTGCAGTGAATCATATGTATGCAGGGAAAAAAAGATTGTAACTTAAGGTCTATCTCTAGAATCCAATCTCTGAAACAAATAATAAATGAGATTTCTCTACCCACAATTGTTAACAGAACGTATTGAGTTTTTAAAAAATTATTAACTCACAGATTATTCAGGACTTCTGTTGCTTTTGAATGATATATTTGGTAATAAGAAACTAGTATTAAACTTTAGATTTTCATCCTTTAAAACCATTGACTTGCAGTTACCATATGAAAAGTCTGATTGATTTCCATTTAGCTATAATGGAATTTATGCCTAGGTTATATTGAATGGAGTGAGTGATGTGGAGTGCAGTGAATCACAGTTCTGATGCTCACTCCGTCTTGTGTGACACATGGATGGGTGTAAACTCTTTGGAAATAAAATTCCCATGTTTCTCTTCAGTCAATTCACTGCAAGTATTGTCTAGCAGATTCATTAAGCGATGCTTTTATAGCAGAAGCAAGGGGTGGATGATGAACCATAGCACTTCTCTAATGAATTAAATTACACCAGTGATACTTTCTTATTTTTCCAGACAGTAGTGACTGATATTTGCCAGCCCATGGGCAATAATGCTGAGCAAGTAACATGATCTTAGTTGATGTCAGTTATTGCTTTCCTATTCCCTCTATCAGCAAAGGATTTAAGAGACATAGATCAGGACTACTAGTCTCAAATACATTTCAAGAGGTCAAGAGGAGTTATTGGAAGTCTTCTGGGAAAGGTTTTCTATTCCTGTGAAAGATAAGACACATAAAACAATGCCTTATTTCAAAGTATTTTTCCTTTTTTGCTGATTCAAAAAGTGCTTTAAAAAGTGGTGAAAGAAATTTTTAGTGACTTCTGTCATGTTGTCACAGTTTCTGTTGCTGGGCTTTATTTGCATGACACTAACACTTTGCATATGATGTGGATCTAAGTTTTGAATTAGTTACTTTTACTGGTGTGTTTTCGTTTTTGTGTTTAATCTACTAAATTCAAGATTTTATCACCCTATCTTGAAATTATTTGGATCTGTATTGAGCCGCCACTTTATTTTTCTTTCAACTCAGTTAAACCTTGAATACAGGCTATTGCATAGTAGTATTATTTTATGTTCTTTTTTTCTCTCTCTCCCAAGTTTTTAATTTGGGAGCAGAATTATGTATGTGTCATAACATATGTGATTTTTTTTTCTTTCAGGATTTCTTTTTCTTCCTCAGTTGTTTGGGGTTTTTCCTTCGGGTTATTTTAGATATACTGCTATGAACAAGTTACTGGATTTGATTTGTTTGGGGTTTTTTGCTAGACTTCTGCTGAAATACACTAACAATCCAATACAGAAAGATTTTTCCTAGCAATATGGTATTTTTGTTTTCTGAGATATTTCTGAGAGTTTTGCTTTTTTTCAGATAACTTCTATTTTGTTGATGAATCAATCAGTTTTGTATTTTTGCTTCTCCGTGTTCAGGAAAATTGTCTGTCCATAAAGATTAGTTTTCAATTTTATCTGAAAATTTGTTTTAGTATTCTTTGCCTATGTTATATGAGGTAACAGCTGTGTGATAAAATAAGCTTGTTTTCAAACTGGAATTTCTCAGATGCCTGGATACACTGACATGCAAACCATTCTCCATGTAACAAATTTGCACAATTTTCATATTTCAATAGGAAATATAATCAGTTTTTAAGTCTGTCATACTATATAATGACCTCACATCTAAGCTACATATCTGTTTTTTATGAATAACACTTTTTTGAAGATTTACGTATACCTTCAGTAGGAATCAGAATGATACTGTTTAAGACTGACAAACTATGCAACTGTTAGGAGTCTGATGCTATATTTAAAAAAAAAAAAAACCAAACCCAAACATAGAAATTTCCAGAATATTTATGGATTTTGCAAAAACCTAATCTTAAATTAAAGGGTATAAATATTAGTTTCTCTTTTAAATTGTTAAGGATTTGTTTCATTAAGTTGAATTTCTGTAGGCATATCAGTTAAAAATGAAACTGTTTCTGCAGGTTGTAATCAAGAAAGGTGAGTTCTCGATCATAGTTTAGTTTTTTTCAAATACAGTATACCACCTCAGAGAACAAAGTACAGTTGAGAATTTGTTGCTTTTTGTTTTCCATTCCAAAGTTGTTAAAAATGCATATCTTGCCTTAAATGCTGCTGGAGTCATAACTGCTCAGAAGCATTGAAATTCAAACCT
>VZSC01006311.1:0-12462 GCA_013398225.1 Steatornis caripensis | reverse complement strand
TAAAGATATATTGGCTTCAGGGAAAAGAATAAAAGGGGGAAAAGGAAGAAAAGAAAAATAATTTCTTAGAAATATCTTCACAAAAACATTTGCAATGAGAAAATTAGCAAGGGTCTAAAATGTTTCAATAAAGCTGGATTGATCTCTTATTTGTTTGAGTTTTCTACACAATATGTGTACAAAATCTCTGCTTACAGTGCAAATCCCACTGTTGTTTCCATGTCTCAAACACAATTTAATCTGGAAAATAACAATAGAGGATAATCAATTTAGGAGAACTGACAGCAGAAATATATATGAGCCATAGAGCTAGAAGTGTTTTAGATTAGATTGTTTTACTAGGGAAATTTAGAACATTTTGCCTAAACAATAATAATGCTAAACAATCATCATTAATATAATTATCCATGCACAGAGAAAATCTGGCTTCTTCACCTGCAGCAAGTAAGTATTATTTTTACTAATTATAATGCATTCAAGCTACATTTTCTGTCAAGGAAAGCTTGGGAAAACTGTTAGGATTGTATTATGAAACAAAGGAAAAATGATCATGTTTTTTTAACGAAGACCCTACCTTTATTATAAATTTGGCTCACTGGTGGTCCAAAATACCAAGAAAGAGACTAATAATTTTAAATATCTAATATCTGTGTGTTTCTAATGCAAAGTACCCCCAAATAAATTGGAAATTTTCTGTATATTTATATGAGGATATCACTTAAAAGATTATATGCAATTTGTATTAACTCGATCTTTATTTGAGATTTACAGCTCGCTCTGTCATATAGTAACCCGATCACAAGGAGGAAAAAGCATGGATTATGTCTTCTTCCTTTACTTTCATGACCACTAACTTGAATACGTATTTAGTATTCCATAAATATTCAGTTACAAAATTAACTGGGATGAAGCAATAATACTATGTTCATGAGTGCTTAGAGGATTTTGAATTGGCAATCCACAGTAGGAGTTCTCAGACACTTTTTAGTACAACCACCTCCATAATATCTTTACATTACAGGCTATTAAAAAACCCACCTACTAAAAATAAGATGATTCAAGCATCTGATTGCAGCAATCTGTGCAAGATAGATATACACTCATTCAGGAAAATGGTGATAGTGATCTGTTAAGCAAGGGCTCAAGGGACTCTTTAATCTGCCAGATGTAGCATAAGATTGTACATCTGAGAGGAGAAATTGTAGAACATATTTGGGCATGAAGCTCAGGAGAAATGGGAGAGTACCATGTGATGGAGAGGCAATGATATTTAAGTATAAACTGTGATGTACAGCTGGTTGAGAATAAGCTTCAAGCCCAAGACTTTACCTAAGAGATCAGTTTGGTCATGGAATACTATGTAGAATTAATAGGAAGAGTAGGACTGAATGATAATGCTACCTATGGTGATAGGCACATAAACTATGCTCCTAGCTCTGGTGTTTACAGTTCAAGAATATAGTTGAAAAACGGTGTTTCTGGAAAATATACCTCATAGTGAAAACACCTAGGAAAATCTAACTTATTCAAGATAAAACAAATAGGTGAATTGATTAATAAATGGATCCCTACGTGAGAAAGAGATATTTGATGATAGGTAGAGAAACCTCTTAGCAGAAATATAATGAGTAATGACTAGGGGAGTGGGACAGACAAAATTAACTAGAAAAAGGTGTGAGAGACAGTGGACTTTCCCATTGATTAACGTCTTACAATCAATGGCTGTGTAGAACAGACCAGAGAAAAGTACATGTGTTTCGGAAAGATATTAAGCTCAGAATTTGCAGTTCAAAGTTTGCAGCTCAAAGGAGGTATTACATGGTATAATCTCAGGTTGTGCTATATGCTTCAAGAATCAAATCTCAAAGATTATTTTGGTGCCAAAAGATGCAAACCTATTTAGTCAGAACCTCATTTAACATCTTGAACATAAAGGTGAGTTACTCTTTGTGTCTCTCAGCTTAATGTCTGTGGTTTTCCTGGTTTCTAGACAGACCTGCAAACCCACTAGTAGCACACGAGACACAGAGGAAATACACGTCTTTATTGCTTTTACTCAGTAGCATTATCATGCAAATTCAAATATATTTTAGTTATATAAATTCAGAACCTCGTGGATGCTTTGTTAATGTTTTAGGTTGCTTAAATAATACTTTTAAAGGCAGTTTGATTTAGTACCAGCTGAAGTTAAATTTAAAAATTGAGAGACCCTGAATAAACCAGCTTTAATATTTTAGCGTCTACTGCCTTGAGGCATATTCAATTAGCAATCACTTCATGCTGTTCTTGAAAGATCAGCCTATACACAGCAGTTGAGCAATTCTGTAACTCAGAATGCAGTTGTTTATTTAATTGTCCATAAGAGTTTTTAAGTATTAGGATGTCTAAGAAGTAGTTGTATGTACTAAGAAAGAATAAATTCAATATTCTCATTTTTTAATTAGATATCCTAAATTTTTACGGAAGTAAATTTTAATAGAAATTGCCACATTTTTGGTTAATATATCTTTAATCTGTAATCAATCACTGACTTACTCATTTGTTCAAGAGACCAGATGTTGGTTGAATAATTTTCATGAAATTAAGAAATCAGAGTTATAACCACATGCCCTCTTTAATTTGATGTAGAGAGGAATTAGAAATAAAATTAGAGTGTTGCACTTAATAAAATACAACATTCACATAACCTGAAACATTTCCCCAAATGAAATTGATATATAAATACAAATTTCACAAATAAGAATATTTCAATATGTTCTTTCAAATAACTTGATACTTGTTACACTGGGTGTCCTGGTTTGGGCTAGGACAGAACCAGATTTCTTTTAGTAAATTTACTTTTTAGTTAAGTTTCTTCTGAGCAGCTGCACTCTCTGAAATTAACTGCATGTTTTTCCAAACTGTAGCTGCTTCTAGCAGTGTTAAAGATCGATGTTTGTAGTTAGTGCTGGAACATCAGTAGGAATGGTATGCAGAAAGGCTCTTGCTTATAGTTATCCCTATGGAAACCAAGGTTGATGCTTGTTTCTGCTAAATTTTTTATGTGCTGGAACAGAAAGAGCAGAAAAGTGGTCACACCTGCGACCCTGCGGTGGGGAGGAGCGGGTAGGACAGGTGACCCAGATCTGACCAAAGGGAGTATTCCATCCCATTCGAATCATGTTCAATATAAAGATGAGGGATCATGAGGGTCACTCTTCTTCTACGGCCGTTGTCTGAGGAGGACCCTGTCCCATTCTTCTGCCCGATCCGTGCATTCCTGAATTGAGCTCCTGTTTGCTGCTGAGTACAGTCCGGGACTTTCCCAGGGCGTGCCCTGCAGCGTCCAGATGACATATTCGTCATCATCAGGGTGGGGGGGATCTTGATATTTATTTTCTATATATTTACATATATATTTCATTATTATTTTTCCTAATATTATAATACCTTATTCTTGTAGTTAGATTAAAGCTGTTTTAATTTTTCCAACCCATAAGTCTCTTTCCCTTTTCTCTTTCCCACACAATTTCGGGGAGGCAGGGAGTTAACAAGGAGTGTCTGTCATCCGTTTATTAGGCAGCCCACCTTTAAACCGTGACACTGGTACATAGATGCTCCTGTTTCCTCCCTCTCTTTGCCCTTGACTATACAAAAAAAAAAGTAGTAGATGCAAAGAAAGAAAAAATAATCATTGTGTTCCTTTTAGTGTAATTGAAGCAACTACTTATTCTCAAGTTACTCTTCTGTTTCTGCTGGATTTTATTGTTTTGAAATGTAAAGATATTTCAGGCATGATTTTAGAAATGCAAAAATTATGACAATTTTTCAGTTAAAACTCTAGTAGTTTTAATCAAACAATTGCTTCTGTTATGCTTTTATTGTTTTTTCTTTGAGCTTATATGGTAAATGTTTTTTAAAAACTTTACAGACTCTTTCTGATCCTTATGTACATGAAGATGATGTTCATGTTATTGTCTTCAACTTAAATAACACTTGCCACACCTCCTAGAAAAGGAGATCTGAATCTATTTCTTTATTCTGAGAGCGGAACACAACTGCCCTTAAGCATCTCTCAGTAAAAATAGAACCGTAGTTTAAGAGAGGAACTTATTAATCATGTGCTGCATTAAATATGTGGACACAATTCGAAGAAGTAAATTTTTAATTGCTGAAATGGGGATTTAGCCAGGACACAAGGTTAATAAGCTAATTCCTCAAAGGGGTATTTAACTACTGTGTACCATCAACACTTGGGTTTTGCGTTCCATCTGAAAGATGACCCTCAGAAACAACAGAAGGTCCTTAAATATTGCCTGACACCTCTTTCAGAATTGACTTACAAGATTGAGTTCCCCTCCTCAGCTTGTAATGACACCAACAGAGGGCTTCTATTAAATAACTGAAAATAAGTGACCTTGCTTAACTTGTGAAAACTTACAGGTAGAATTGTCCTGAACACTGTCACGGTTTAAAGCTGGTCTGGCTATTAAATGGACAATAGATGCTCTTTGCTAACCCCTTTCCTCCCCAAAATTGGGTGGGAAAGAGAAAAGGGAAAGAGACTTATGGGTTGGAAAAATTAAAACAGCTTTAATCTAACCACAATAATAAGGTATTACAATAAGGAGAAAAATAATAATGAAATATATACAAAACCAGTATCAAGCTCCCCCCCAACCTGATGATGAATATGTCACCTTGACACTGTGGGTCATGTCCCAGAAAAGTCCTGGACTGTACTCAGCAGCAAACAGGAGCTCGATTCAGGAATACACGTATCAGGATCAAAGGTAGGAGAATCAGACAGGGTCCTCCTCGGATGTCGGCCATAGAAGAAGAGAGCTTGGTCCTCATGATCCCTCAGTTTTATACTGAGCATGATGTGTATGGGATGGAATACCCTGCTTGGTCAGTTTTGGGTCACCTGTCTGACCCGATCCTCCCCACTGGAAGGTTCCGCTCCTTTATTTCCGGCACATATGAAAGTTAGCAGAAGCAAGCATCAACCTTGGTTTCAATAGGAATAACTATAAGCAAGAGTCTTTCTGCATACCATTCCTACTGATATTCCAGCACTAACTATAAACATCAATCTTTGTCACTGCTAGAAGAAGCTACTGTTTGGAAAAACATGCAGTTAATTTCAGAGAGCACAACTTCTCAGAAGAGACTTAACTAAAAACTAAAATTACTAAAAGAAATTTGGTTCTATCCTAGCTCAGACCAGGACAAACACATGACCTTCACATGACCACGCTGAGTTCTTGACAATATTAGTGTTCATAAAGAAAATTTTTATTTCTTGAAGTAACTTTTCAAAGTAAGAGGACTACTCTTTGCAAGTTTACTTTGGATGACCTACTGATACTGCAGTTCTTTTTCTGATCAAGTTGCAGAAATCATAACTGTGAATGTTATGCTGCTTTCCTTTTACTTTTGATCATCTTTTGCAGCAAGAAACTCTATACACTGACAATAGTGTTTTCTTAAAACTCAGTCCTGACTGATTTATACATCATAAATCAAGTTTTTCTTTCATCAGTTTCTTTTCATTTCATCATTGTTCTAATGTCAAAACACACTGTGTGGAAGTGGACAGAAAAATAAATATTACTGCAAAGCAGTGCAACAGAATGGTAGAAAGCCATTCTAAGAACAACAAAGCCTGATAATAATAAACATCTCATTTTAATTATCTGGATGATTAATGTCTCGCTGGATGGATATGCAACACACAACCAAAAATAACAGGTAACAAACTGCAATTATTTGTGTTGACAAATCAACCAAAACCCCTAAACTTACAAATATCAAAACTGCAAAATCATATAATACCTGAGACTTTTGCAAAGTCACTTGACCAGTGATCATTACCAGCTCTGAGGATCAGAGTTAACAACCAGACACGTGAATTATAACAGTCAGAGGCAAAAGAGAGGACAAATAACATGACATTGCAGCATTTTCACTGATGAGGCATAAAACCTATGATGCAGGTTTACAAATTACTGGTCTGTACACCTTCCTGCTGATGGGAAGGAGTTAACAAATTCCTTATTTTGCTTTGCTGCATGTACGGCTTTTGCTTTCCCTATGAAACTGTCTGTCTCAACCCACAAGGGTTTTCACTTTCACCCTTCATATTCTCCCCTCCATCCTGCTAAAGGAGAGTGAGCAAGCATCTGTGTGCAGCTGAGCTGGCTGCTGGGGTTAAACTACAACATGGTCATAGACTGAACTATAAAAAGCTGAGCTACTCTCTTGTGCCAGCTCATAATGCAAAGAGAAGGATACAGACTGCAGATATGCTGCTGCCTTTTTCCTTAAGGTTGGGGACAAAGTCATGGATCCATCTGTCCAGGATGGATCGAGCAGTGTAGATAGGTTTGTTCAAAACTGAATATACTTCCAATATGTATGTATGACGCAGTGTTTCATTTCTGCAAGGCTTTGGAAGAAGAGTTACAGATTTATGTAAAAATGCAAATTGTTAGTTCAGGGGAAAAAAAGGCTTACTGATACAAGGTAGCAACAGCAGATTCTGTCCTTATGGTTTTCATTGAAGAGCTGAAGGTGATCATATTGCTGCTTCATGTGTTATTAGATTTTACTTAGATAATTTGACAAAAATATGAATGATTCAAAAACTGTTTTACTTATTCAGAATGCCTTGTGGGAAAACCTCATTTGGACAATAGGAACAGCAAATAAAAATCTGCCTTTCTCCTCATCCATTACATTAGATTGTATTCCATCTATAGTGCAAAATGCCCTATGTATCACATGTCCTGGGGTCTGACAATAAACACAGTTCCAATCTGCTAGTAGAGAGACAATCCAGTTAAAATACCTTTTTTATTCCAGTTTTCTGCACTATCAGTTATAAAAGTTTTAACTCTGGTTTTGTCACTAATCTGATAAACATTCCCTAGTGTAAACTATGAGGGCAAATGCTATCATAACAAAAGAGTAATTAAGAAACATTTGTTCCAAGTTCAGACTACAAAAACATCTAGAGTAGATTAACTGAAAGAATTGAGCACAGTCAAAGACTTCTTAAAGAGTAATTTATATCCACATAGATCTAATCTATTTATTTCTTTCTTTCCTGGTTTAAAGAAAAAAAAAAGAAAAAACAAACCCCATGATAGAGAGTTCCCCATTGTAATAGCTGTTGTGGGAGCCAAGGCAGTAGGGTGTTTCAGCAGAGGCCCCGGACTGGCCGCTCATGAGTTAGTTTTTCCTCTGTACTACACTGATGTCAATTCTGGGTTGCAGAAACTGAAAAAAATGGTGCAGAGCAGAGAAGACTTAACACCTATGTAATTTTTTCCAGTTATTTGGAATTCAGATTGAGAATTTGAAAGTGTTCAGCAATAACATATGTTGGCCTAGTTCTGCTTGCTTACTAAATACTGATTTATACCTGCTGACTAGTTATCATTAGAATGTTCAAAGAAAAAGGCTATTTCTGCCAGAGCTATCAAAAAATGTCTCTTTAGAGAAACTACCCTAACCTTATCGTGCAATAAAATGGTTCATTGAGGATGGGAAAATGGTAGGGTGGGGTCAGGACATAAAACAGATTAAAGTATATATTCTGAAAACACTTCTCTTTGGCAGTATAAGTTCCATGCATTTCCGGAAAAAAGAGGATTCTATTTATAGTGAGCAATAGGCATCGTGCCTATCATCTAAGGTACAATAACACAGAAACAAACTCTTCCACCTGGGTTTTGTGTGATACCTTAACTTGTTTTCTCTCAACTTAAAAAGCCCTGACAATCACATGACTGTGTCACAAAAATTGGCACTGTATTACCTTTCTCCCCTTCCATCAGTGTGAGAATCACGTGTGCTACAGGAACTCCATCTGTTCAAAAGACAGGTGAGATAAAATTTGTTAATGAATAGTGGAAATCACTTTATAATTCACTATAGCCACAGTTATACTGCTAGCATAGAAAATGGATCCATAGCAACTAGCAAAACTTTTTACACATAAAGATATGACTTATATTTGTCAAATCTGACAGAATGAGTAGTTTTCTGTTTGTCAATATCCATTAGTGCAAAGCTGATGTAAAACCTAAGTATGATTTGTTAAGTAATGTAGGGTTGTGCCTGAATAAAAATAACAAACTGCATTACTATCATGTTTCATCTTTGGGATCCAGTTATCTAGAATAGCAGACATTTTGGCATTGTAATTGGAGGCCACACAGAATTGTTCTGTTTTGTGTATAACTGATGCTTCAATGGAGACACAAACCTTAAGGTTTTATATTATTTCTGCTCTCTGGTAGGTTCATAATAGTCAGTTAAAAGTGAAAAATAGTAATTAATTCAGTAGCCTGTCCATTGAGTAGCAGGTAGAAGCACTGCCAATATTTGTTCTACAACAAGAATTACAATGATGGAATTTAGAGTGAGCTAATGTCTCCAGTCCTTGTTGGTGGTCTGGTCCCTGCATGTAATGGTCCAAGTGCAGGCTTGGACTCTTACAGGGTGTAAAACTGCAATGGGTAGATGTTTCCCACAAGCAGAAATATTCTCACTATTCATAGCTTTCAAACCTGGATGATTGGCATAAGCCGCCAAGGGCCTCACTAGTCACAAAGCACCCCAAAGTAATCTCAGGCTTTCTCCACATTTAATGCCAATCATCTGTTGTTACCTGTTTTACTATTACATTTAAGTTTTGCATCATGTCAATAGGTAAATTAAAACTTTTATCAGTGCAGTAGCTGTTAAAGAAAATAAAGCTTAAAATAATGAGGACAGGAATTATTGTATCATGCTGCTTCAATTATCATGAGCATGAAACATGAAATAGTGCTAGTATGGAGAAAGTCAGAAAATAAGAGAAGATGGCATAATATAACATTTAGGTTAGAAGCTGCCATTCAGAAGAGTCCAGACTTCTTTCTCCCTATGAGAATGTGGAAAATAATACTTCATGCTTGAGTTATAAGAATTAATTTCAGTAACTGAGTTTTTTTCTGAAGGGTTGATTTTCTTTCTCGATTTTTTTAAAGAAAGACCTCTCATAATCATCTGTTCAAACCACCTGCTCAAAACAAGACCAGCTCCAAGACCATATCAAGTTGTTTAGGGTAATACCCAGCTGAGCTTTTAATATACCCAGTTGAATTTTGAATATTACTTAATAAATCCTTTCCTAATTTGCTAGGGGGAATTGCAAGACTATAATGAAGAGATCTCAAGACCTAATCATATTGAAGTCAATTGGATCCTTCCTGGTTAACGGAAGTTTTATTTTCTTCTTACCTATGCCTCCTGCAGTTTTCTCTGACTTTCATAAGAAGTGGAAGACAACAGAACTAGGGATAAAATGAAAGGAAGTCCAAGAGCAAATCTTTCAATATCACTCATATCACATCTTTAATTGGCTCGGGGGCTTAGCTGGTTTTCTTGTAATTAGTAATTAGGCATTAGAAATAGGAGATAGCACCTATCAATTAAATAAATTCCCTGTGTAGATTTAGTTGTACTGTCATTTCCTGAGAATAATGAACTGTTCATTTGCATTACCTACAATTTTCTTTCCACTTTAATCACTTAAGCACCAACAAGTACAAAATGAAGCTTATCTGTTCAGATTTTATTATTCTTTTTTATTGTATTTCTATATGGTATCCTTACTTTTGTGGAGGTAGTTGCTTTGTTAGAACATGCACAACAATTTTGGAAATAGATCACCTAAGAAGGATAAACCTAAGGAAAAGAAGACACAAGCTTGAATCTTACTATGGAAGGATATAGATTTCTGGAAAACTAAAACTGGTTTATGTGATCTTTACACCATTTAGAGATCACAATTGACACCAGTAGCTTATTTTCATTACTTTTTTTTTTAAGAATAAAGAGAGGTAAGAGTTGTCTTGAAGGATTGTCAGTAGAAACAACTGAGAGATAAAGTGAAAGGGGGAATGTGTGATGATCTCAGCTTGTCAGAAAATTAATAACAAGAAAGTGTCCAAGAACTATTTACAGGCACAGAGAAAGTTCGTGGTCATTCTGAGAATTCCAGATCTTAAGACATCTAGGACTTTAACAATAAAAAATAAAATCTAATATTAGCAAAAGGCCAGGAAGCTCTTCTAAGAGAAGGCATATGAATATACTCATTTGCTAAACTTGTGTTTTAAAAGCTTTTTATTTTATGACCACTCTTTCAGTTGGTAGTGTCAATTGCTCATTGCTTCTTGAGCAGATTCATTGATCACAGTCTAATCCAGCAGCTTTCTGTGCATCCATCACTTCTCAGCACATTGCACGCTGTGCACAAAAATATTACGCCTACCCAGCTGGTAAGTGGCAGGTGTGCTGGACATCTCAAAACAGGAGTGGAAAAGCAGAGAAGGAAAACAGTGGAGGGAAAAGATGTTTACATGCAAAACAAGAGGCGAAACAATAAAGCAGAAGAAATGGGAAAACACATAGAAGTAAAGAAATGGATGAAAAGAAGTATCAGGAGAAAAAAAAAAGAAAGAATTTTACTGAGCAAAATCTGAGGTTTACCAAAGCGGCATTGTGGTGAGTTGACCCTGGCTCAATATCAGTTGCCCATAAAAGCCGTTTTGTCACTCCCCTCATCAAATAGACAGGGGAGAAAAAATATAGAATCATAGAATTGTTTGGGTTGGAAGAGGCCTTAAAGATCATATAGCTCCAACTCCCCTGCCATGGGCAGGGACACCTTCCACCAGACAACATTGCTCAAAGCCCCACCCAGTCTGGCCTTCAACACTTCTAGGGAGGGGACACCCACAACTTCTCTGGGTAACTTGTTCCAGTATCTCACCATCCTCATCGTAAAGAATTTATGTCTAATCAAAACCTACCCTCTTTCAGTTTAAAATCATTACCCCTTGTCCTATCACTATATGCCTTTGTAAAAAGTCCCTCTCCAGCTGCCTTGTANCCCCTGCCATGGGCAGGGACACCTTCCACCAGACAACATTGCTCAAAGCCCCACCCAGTCTGGCCTTCAACACTTCTAGGGAGGGGACACCCACAACTTCTCTGGGTAACTTGTTCCAGTATCTCACCATCCTCATCGTAAAGAATTTATGTCTAATCAAAACCTACCCTCTTTCAGTTTAAAATCATTACCCCTTGTCCTATCACTATATGCCTTTGTAAAAAGTCCCTCTCCAGCTGCCTTGTAGGCCCCCTCCAGGTACTGGAAGGTTGCTATAAGGTCTCCCTGGAGCCTTCTCTTCTCTGAGCTGAACAATTCCAAGTCTCTCAGACTGTCTTCATAGGCGAGCTATGTGCTCAAGCCCCCGATCATCTTCATGGCCCTCCTCTGGACTATATATATATATTTATATGTTGCAAAAGGGTCGAGACTATATATATATGTATTTATATGTAAAAAATGGGTCAAGATAAGGAGAGGCAGATCACTCAGGAATTGCCATTACAGGAAAAACAGACTCAACTTGGGGAAATTAGTTTATTTTTTACCAATCAAGACCAGGGCAGGATAATGAGAAAATAAAAACTAAGTCTTAAAACACCTTCCACCTTGCCCCTCCCTTCTTCCTAGGCTTAACCTTACTCCCAAATTCTCTATCCCTTCCCCTGCAGCGGCACAGGGAGATGGGGAATGGGAGTTGTGGTCAGTTCATCACACGTTGTCTCCTCTGTTCCTTCCTCCTCAGGGGAAGGACGCCTCGGACTTTTCCCTGCTCCAGCATGGGGTCCCTCTCACAGGAGACAGTCCTTCATGAATTTCTCCAGCATGACTCCTTCCCATGGAGTGCAGTTCTTCACCAGCTGCTCCAGCGTTGGTCCCTCCCATGGTGTGTGCAGTCCTTCAGGAACAGACTGTTCCAGCTTGGTGTGAGAGCCTGATTAAATGGACACTTGTCTCAAAGCTTGCTCAAGATGACTTGTGAAACAAGGCCTCGGGTCTTGTGAAAATAGCTTGCTATTGCCCACAGAACGGATGTGTTGTAAAAGCAAGTCTCCACCTGCTACTGCTTGTGACATGGACCTCCTACTGCTTGCAAGATGGACCTGTTACTGCTTACGACTGCAAAAATGTTTAGCAACCAGAGTTCAGTGAACTTGCGACCACCCTTTTTGGTGGACGACCACCTGATGACCACCTGACGACCACCCAGTGATGACAATACGCATGTGCGGGAAGACAGTGATGTATGGAGATAAGTTCCAGGAAATGTATTGCATATGCATAACTTTTCCAGGAAAAGAACTGAATATGCATGAGTACAGTGTTTATAAGGACATCACCTGTAAGTGCAGATGGGTGACGACAACTGCTTCTATCTGCCCCCCCGCCCCGTGGCCCGGAAACCACCAAACTCGATGGACTGCAGGATGCCGCTGGATCCATGGTGGTGACTTGTCCTGACTACTTCTTGCATCTTTTCCTGAATACTTGCTAAGCTTTCTTTCTTCATAACTCCTGCCTTTCCTATCACT
>VZSC01006310.1:136398-146462 GCA_013398225.1 Steatornis caripensis | reverse complement strand
TAAAAAAAAAAGCTGTAACATCAGCTTCCTGTCTGAATTTTGAGATGAAATCGCTAGACTGTAAGACCACAGCATTCCCTCTGACCTTAACATCAGTAAGTCGGAGATCTCAGGCAGAGCTGGAGTTGGTCCTGTTCCAGACTTCCTTGGCTTTTGTCGTTTTTGAATTGCATGCCCGATGTGTCATCACTTGGGCAGGCTGCTATTGCTACTCGTTTATGTTCCTGAGTACAGCCGAGACCTTTCGTTGACTACTGTGTGATTTGACTTTCTTCCACATTTTTGTGGACCATAAAATTACGCTGGTACGATTTCTTTTTAGCACAGCTCTGACGTGGTCTTCCTTCCCTGTCGGAGTAACGTGACGAAACGGCCTTCTTCCAGCGTAGTGTTTTCGTACTTATTTTCTCGATTAAAACTGGCTGAAGATGCTGTGCCAGATCTGCTTTCTTCTGCCTCCCACAAAAATGTCATTTAAACACAACTGATAAAACACGTCTATACAAACACTTTTTGCATTTTTTCCAGATCCAGTTGAAGCAAATCAAGTGCTGTGGTTTGTTTCTTTGTCTATTTTTAGATTTTTTTGTTTCGAGTTTACTTTTTTGTTCCAAGTTTTCACGTAATTTGTCACATTGCCCTGTATGTTCTTTGACTGACTAAATGAGCAATTTAACTGCATGTGCTGGAAACAGCGAACTGCATTGCAGCACTCTCTAGCAAAAAGCACTTTGATGCTTTTTTAATGGAAAGAGAAGGTTTAAAAACAATATGAGTGATATCAAAGTAGAATTTGTGGGAATTCTGTTTAAAAAAAAAAATTAGATTTGTTTTAGCCTGAGTTGAGATCAAAGAAAGTTGTAAGCGTTCTGTGAGTTGGGAATTCTTGGTTTGGGCCAGTTTCACCTCTTGCATCTTCCGTCGAGGGAGACGCTTTCTGCAGCACCGCCTTGGCTGCCGTGCGGGCTGCCCGCCCTCAACCGGGGACGCGGTCTTCTGCACAGCCCTAGCGTAAGAATGTAAAAGCAAGCCCGTTGGCTCAGCCAGCAGCTTTTACTCAGCCATTTTATTATTCTTCGGGATGAGTTTACTGAATGTCCCGAGATGTGCACATGACTGAAACGAAGCAGAGGAATGACTCGATTTTAAGAGAGATTTTATGTAGTGAAACCGAAAGCGCTCATCCTGTTTCTGCTCCTTCGGGTACCTTAGTCACCTAGAGCCAAGGCTTAAAGCTTGCTGAGGACGTCCATTGGTAGAATATGACGCTGTGCAGCGACTACCAAGGATTGCTAAGTCAGAAGGGGCCAAGGTGTTGACGGGTGCTGTGAGGTTTTGTCACTGCCTTCGTGTGTGGACTATCAAGTCAGAAAGAACTTACTTAAACCTAAAGCTTTTAAAATGTTGGGTTTGGGTTTTTTTTCCTAGGGAACAGCTCTTTTAACCGCCGTACAGTGATTTTTCTAGGCTAGAGCTGGTGGCAGCGTAGCTCGGAGCAGATCTGCTGAACTCCGTCCACGTGCAGTGTCTCACCCTGTAACAGGTACAATTTGTGGCACGGTTGCCGCGCGAGGAGAGCGGTCAACCACGCGTGTCGGGTCAGGGACAAGCGTGCCGCACTTGCGCGTCTCCCTGCCCCGCAGCGCTGTGTGCTTCCCCCGTGCCGCGTTCGTTGTATTTCCTTCTTTTGAGAAACCTCCCTCTCTCAGCCTCAAAAGACAAAACTTGGCTGCTTTGTGTCGTGTTTAGTGTAATTCCTGCACCAGCCTCCCACTGCCGTTTCCTGGATTTCAGTCCAGAAAGGCGCTCTGCAGGCTTGGAGTTGTCGGCACCCATCTGGTGTGAAGACGCAATACCTGTATCGTTCCCTTGGGATCCTCGGTCTGTCTCTGGCACCTGGGGGAGATGGTGCTTGACCTACATCTCAATTTGCCGTCACATTGCTTAGTCAGTACAGAAAGTGTTCTCTTTCTTGACGGGTGAGTTTATTCTTTTATAAAAGTGTGCTGCAAGAATTCTAACTGAAAAACACAGTTTAGAGAGAATATTGTCAAAAATTCTGTCTCTCTCTATACTTTATTATCCCCTCATTTTTTTTGTCATTTAACTCCAATTATGGGATGCTAAGTGCTTTTCGAAATTTCATTGTTAATATCTTCTTACAGTGCTATTAACGTAAATCAACGTTAATAGTGTCCCGGCAAGTATAAAAGCAATCAAAAATTCAGTACTCACGAATCATTCTGTAATTTCAGCATAAAATGTTAATAGAAATAAAATCCAATACCATAAAATATCGGCAAATTCAACTTTAAATACATGTGATGAATGACTTTACCATTCTGCAGCATCCCATGGACTTCTGCAATGTGAAACCTTTCACTGGCGAAGGTCTAACACACGCCTCTCCCTCCTTCATCGCCCTCCCAGCACAAGGTGTGCACGGGATCTTATTTTTCCAGAAGTTAAAAATCCATCTTCGCTTACAGTGTGGCAGCTGTATTCAGGTGTTTAGTGGCAATACGAAGGATTACTAGGAATCTGCCATCAGCCTGGCTCAAAGAGCTTCGGCTGCATTACGTTTTATTGAGATTGGGATTTTCTTACAGACAAATCTTTAAAATCAGAGTTTAGACTGTGAAGGTCCGACAGTTGTTTAAAGGAAACTGCTACGAGAATGGTATAGATTTCTGAAGAAATAGATTTCTGAAGAAATACAAGTGTTGTCCTGAAAATACAAATTAAAAGTACCATTAGTAGGAAAACAAAATCCTCAAAGTGACGCATGAGCAATTGCTAGGCATTTAACCTCTAATTTACTGCCCAGTCGGCCTAGAATCTTTTTTATTTTGTTTTTTAAAATTGACTTGTTTTAATGGCTTTGGGCTGTTTGTGCTCTAGTCTTTACAAACACATTTAAAAGCCGTTTGCTGACAGAGGCAGGTGTAATACCTGCAGGCGATGTGGGGTTCGGTCTCCTTTCTCTAAGTCACCAGACAAGAAGCGCCACGTCAGCCGGTGATTTCTGTGATCACAGAAGAAGAACACGACAGTGAGGCACCTATAAAGAGAGTTTACTGGAGAAAAGATCTCCTAGTCGTTATGCAGATACCTTTTCGGTCCTTGGTCCCCTTCTTCCCCATTATCTCAGTGTAATGCCCGTGTCTCCAGTCTCTGGAGTGGTCTCGTTCTGCTCCCTTGGTTCCCTTTCTTTTGTCTCCCCTCACTTCACGTGCGATTCCTCAGCTGCAGATTTCTGCAGTAGAGCTGTACAGTAGAGTTTGGCAGAGCCTTTGAAGCCCGAGCGGGATTTTTGTGGCGTTTATAAAATGCTTACAAGATGTTAGGAAAGTTTATGGTATCTGGAGGTGTCTCGTAAAGGATATCAGCGGCTAAACCGGCCTGTCGTCGCCGTCTTTGTGGCCATCCGCACAAGCATCAGACAAACCAGAGGCATTTGGAACCTTTCGGTTATTCCGTTTGGGATACGTGTTGCCCTGGAAATTAAGGTAAATGCTTAAGAACTCAGGCTGTCTTGGGTTCTGGATCCTCATCTCTTACTAAGTCTTTTATCCGGGACTTCTGAAAGGAATTTGCATTATAATAAGGTGAAACTGCAAATTTTTGTGGGCATTACTTTAATCCTGGTGACACGACAGAATTATCAAAATCATTCTTAAGTTCATTACGTTTCCGTAAATAAGTGGCCAGAGCGTCAGCTCGCTCGAGACTCATCCAAAACCTGCACGCCAACTGAAGTGGCTGTGTCGGAGCTGGCCGGAGCTCAGTCCCGCTGGGTCGGGGCACCATCGCACCCCGGCAGCGAGACCGGAGTGGGGAGTCGCTCATGTGGTTATCCCACCCGACCTCAGAAAAGCTATTTTCAGCACCTGAAATAACCTGTAATCTGGTCTGTAAATGCTCCATGTTATTTATTGCTGCTTTAATGTAGAACGTTTTTCTTTTTTAAATAAATCTGAATTCAAAGGCTTTGTCACTGGACATTGGATGAGCCCTTAAAGCGGGCAAGCCTTAGCTAGGATTAATGCCTGGAAACCCGCAGAAGCACGTTCATTAGGGTTTCAGTTAAAATTTTTCACGAAATATAGATTTTCAAGATGCTGTATAAAAACTTCTAGCGTTTCCTTTGGTTCCTCTTCCCCTTCTTCCTCTCTTGTGCTGAAATGGAAGTTACCCACCCGAGTAATTTTCAGTGTGAAACTGCCCGTGGAGTCCCGCTGGGATAAGCGCAGTCAGAAACAGCGAGCGAAAGACCTTGCAGTGCGTTTTGCTGTGCCAGGACGTCTGTGTCGCCTTGCGCTACAGTGGCGCGATACTCGTATCTTCTCATTTCTGCTTCCAAAGAAATCAGGCTTTGTCCCGGCTGTGTTTCGGTACTCTGAGCTTAAAATATTCCTTCTTCACCTACTTGGGTTTGCAGATTCTGTTCTCCACCTCATTGGCTGAAGATTGTAGCATCCTAAGAATAGTAAGGGGGAAACAGTAATGTTTTCAACTACTTTTTCCAGAAAAGTAGTTACAGATTAATAACTTCCGTAAAGATTCAGTGTCGAGGGATCAGTCCACACCTAATAAAATGTACCAGCTCAGGTGTCGGAAACCCTCGTCTTTGCCATTAAATCACGGGAGCTTCACCCCAGCCCAGAGAGGGCGCAGGGAGTGCCAGGCTCTGCGGACGTCCAGGATGCCGAATCCTGTTCTCTCCTACACGGGAATCTCAAGTTCTTCATTTCTCTTGAATACAACCGAGAGCAGAGGCTTGCCAACAGTCTTCACGTTTGGCTCCGTAAAAAGGAGTGTCAGAGGGAATCCTGCCATAATAATATATACAAAGCTGTTGAGAAGAAAAATTCACCATATTCGGTGAAATAATATTGCTTACATACCAGAACAAGAAAATACAGGTGTGCAAAGATAAAAAGTATTGTTTTGACAGTAATTCAGCTACCAGGTCCTCTGTCCGAGACCCCTTAAGTCACGGTTTGCGTGTGCCTTTTGCAGGTGGTGCTCTCAGAAACACCAAACTCTAAGAGAGGAGATCTAACGCTAGGAGTCACAGCGCTTTGGGGTCTCATCCTGCGCTGCCTCCTCCGACAAAGCTGCCAGGGCGGCTCAGAGTAGCCGCGGGAGATTGAAATAAGTGCTGATCGATAAGATTTCTCGTACTTCATGGGTGTTTGTGAGGAACTGAGTTCGTGCAGTCAAAACACAGATCTGTAAACTTTTTTGAGTAGTATGTAGAGAAAAACGGTGTTTTTCCCGGTATTCCAACGCCTTCCAGTCCGCCGTCGGGTCCTGTCGATAGTTGGAGACTTTCAGTGTTGTTTAACTTTTATTTTTAAAAATTCTCGATTCCCCTTCCATCTGTCGGTGTGGAAGAGCGGTGAAACGCCTTTGTCGGCAGTAAGGGCTGAACGGACCAGCTAGGTCCTGGGCAAGCTGGGGCGGCGTGCCGAGGGCGCCGGGTACCGCCGGGCCGGGCACGGGCGCGCTAGAGGGAGCAGCGATGGGGCATCCCGCGGTCTCCGGCATCCTCCCCTGAAGGAGAAGGCACATTCGGAGTTTTAAGAGCCATAGATCACCGTATTACAAGGAAGCAAAAGAAACAATCTTTAATCCTTTCAAAGCCCAATAATATTATGTATATTGACTGAAGCCCTATGGAGTGGGCCTGGCAGGGCTTTTTCATTACTGCGGCACGCTGTAGCCTAGCTACCTTTGAAAAGTAACCAATATCGAGAGCCACTTGACATTTGCAAAGGATTATGGGTGTCCTCTCCATCTCTTCTCGAGTTCCCAAATTTACAATGGTCTTAATTTAAAAGTTAAGCCGGGGGATCAGTTGCTTCGTCTGGTGCTGGGCTGCCCTTTAAAAAAAAAAAAAAAAAAAAAGGAAAGAAGAGTGTCTGTGTGTGCCTGGGCGGAGGGGAGAGGTGGGCAATAAACCCCGTGCGCTGGCGTCACCCGCCTTTAGCCTTCTGCTCCGGTCGGCGGCGTTTAATTGTGGAAAAGGTGTCTAAATCAGGATCAGGCGGACAGGAGCGGGTGGTTTCATTCCTGCAGGTGCTGCTGAGATGCAGGGAGCAGCAGCAGCTGGTAATGAGTTGGTGAAAATGAAAAAGGGACATAAGTAGCTTCTTTAGCAAATCCCCTGGAAATGACATGGAGCCTCTGGGATCGATCGGATCGATCCCTCCGAAGGCCGCAGGCTCCTCTCATCCGACTGCCAGCACAGGGAAAACCGTAATGTTGTTATCAGCAAAACTCATGGAAAATCTACCAGGGGAAACAGCGCTCTGTTCTCTTCTTCCCGCGGGGCGGCCCTCGGGCCAAACGCGTGCGGAGGGAGCGTGCGGGGAGCGCGGGTTTCAGCACCACTGCTCGGGGGTAGGGGTATGGTGCTGGGGAGACCTCACAGCTGTTACGAAGGTTGCAACAGCAGTCCTGGTCCCAATCCCAATCCCAATCCCAGTCCCTGGCACCGGAGTAGAGCCGCTCGGGCGCTGGAGCGATGGCTGGCGGGTGCTGGGCCCTGGCTGGGACGGCGCTGCCCGCCAGCTGCCCGTCTGGTTCCGGTTTAGGGCTTGCCTGCGGTGCAGCTGTGGAATTTGGGTTCGCGTCCGCCTGGCCGGGAGGTGGGGAGCAGAAACCCGTCTCACAGAGCAAGCGCGGGGGGAAAGGGGGCTGGGGATGGGAGCAAGGTGTGGGGCGTTCAGAGTGTTTCTGAAGCCATTTGCCTTCCTCCCATTGTGTATCTGCTGTCATCAGCCCTGGTTTGGTTATGATTTGCTCTACGACACTTCATGAGGCTTGTGTAATTAGTTTCATATCCTTAATCTGCAGCATCGACTGAGCTTTCTAAGCCCGTGTTTCTGGCCAGGCTCGGAATTGTCAGCGCCGAGATGTCAGCGCCCCAGTTCACAAGCAGTCCTGCAGCTAAATCTTTGCTGTCTCAAAGTGACACAATCCTCAGAACCGAACCGTTGTATCTTCTCCAGAGCTCTGCAGAAATGGGATGAGAGCGGTTTTACTCTGAGACCGACTCTGGGAAAAGTGGTCTTAAATCTCCCAG
The DNA here is from genome assembly GCA_013398225.1 of Steatornis caripensis. Taxonomy (NCBI): domain Eukaryota; kingdom Metazoa; phylum Chordata; class Aves; order Caprimulgiformes; family Steatornithidae; genus Steatornis; species Steatornis caripensis. Next base: position 139,369 of record VZSC01006310.1, on the reverse strand, counting down.
GCACGTACGTTAAGTTCAAGGGGCCTTTCCTTGAAGAACTCAGAAGTTCTTTGTTTACCTTTCTATAGCCCTGTTGGGCAAAAGAGGCAATAAATTTGTTTTATTACATCTCTCCTGGAACGTGTAAGTGCAAAGCTCAGAGATCCCGCGGCAGGTGTGTCTGATGCTCTGCGGGATCGTGCGGTGCGTGGCCTGCGGAGGCCGGGAGGCTGCTGGGGACCCCCAGGGAACGTGTGCTGATGGACGGGCTCGCTTGGGCCGCTTGGGGCTGCAGCCCGGGTCACCCTGGGCTCCTGTAACCGTCAGGGCTATCGCAGTCCTTAGCCTTAGCGCTGGGCCCTGCACCAGATGCAACGTGCGGCCAAGAAAGGAAGCGGTTGGGGCATGGCTTTTGTTTGCGGCCTGTGCTCCACTCAGTGTCATCGTTTGGGTCATTAGCACACAGTACTTAGACTGAACTGCAGCTTAGTTAAAGAGGTGCCTTGATATAACTGCGTGCTGTTCATATACCCTCTAACGTAAGGATATAAGAATACTTATTTTGCCCACCGGAAAGTTGGCCGGTTTGGGAAAAGCCCTTATTCTCAGGAGTTACAAGCATCACCGCTTCCACAGAATCAATTAAACAAACACCAGCTTCGTGTTTCTGAGTAACAGACCTTGGAGGACTTACACTTGCTCGTATTTGACCTTTGTAGCAAGACTGTAAATTTTGAAATGCAAGGGTTGAGGAGTGTGAAATAAAACTATGGAACGGACTTAAGTTATAACAGTATTATGGAAATACATGTAGCATTTGTCATCTAAATGGCTTACGATAGTAAAAATAGGGATAGATCAGCCACTTCAAATTCCTGAGCTATTAAAATGAACATGCAGTACTTCTAAAAATTGTATTGTCTGCAAAATTTCGTTGATTTTGGATGCGTTTGTCCCTTCATAATGAGCTTAATTGATTATCGTGAGCAATATCAATACCTGAAATATTTATTGTTTATACAGGTTGCAGGACGTCTTGCCAAGACGTGCTTACTAACACGGCCGTCTTCTTCCATCTTAGTGGTTGCCTGATGGCTTTAGGAAAGGATGAGACGCAGCCGACCCAGTCGGCGTTCACGGACTGCCGCCGTACGGGAGCACCGAACAGCGAGCGCGGCGCAGGCAGGATCCCGCGTGTGGGGCGGGAGCTGCCGAGGCGTCGCAGGGCTGGACGGAGGGCGTGCGAGGTTGGGGAGGGCAGGCAGGTGTCTGTCGAGAACCTGCTGGGCCTCCTCACAAGACGTGCGTAAACTAACACGTTCCCACGAAGTGCTTCAGGGCTGACAAATCTCATGGGGAAAAAATGCTGCACTGGAAAATGTCCGGTGGATTTTACAGCTGCGCTCAGCCGCGGTTTGGGGCTGTGCACCGGCTACGGGTGCACATCACGCTACCGGGAGAGAAAGGCTGCCAATAAGAAAACCACTGGTTGTTGGCAAGATCGCTCCATAGCAATACAAGTGAGGACAATATATGGCCACTATAATCTTCTGAATGTATGAAAATTCAGACGAGTTTTTGTGCTTTCTAAACAACTTGATTTCGAAGTAATAGCAAGGCAGAAGCGTCAGAGTAAATTGTTCAGCTTTGTTCTTACTCTTGCCTCGTTGAACTGTCTAAGTCCTGTAAGTCTACAGTGGGAAATAAGATGAAAGGTGCTGTGGAAGAGCTAAATAGAAACTATCCTTTGAAACACAGTGAGAGCAGAGCTTTGTTGATAATTCCCTTTCTCTTATGTTAATAACCACCTTCTTTACGGTTGTCACGTTGTCAGTTTGCTGGCAACCGGAACTTGGTCTTGAGGAGGCATCCCACCTTATTTTCTGTCTTACTGCTAGAAGAAAAGACCCTCTCAGGGTAAATGCTTGATTTGGGAGACAGTGACGGCAGAACTACTTTCTTTCAAATCAGAATACGTACTGTGGGTAAAGGCTGCCTTTCCAGGCCTCCTCTCAGATTTGCCGGTTTTGGTCTGCTTTCCCTGCAGTCTGCTGCCGGCAGTCCCCTGGGATGCTCCAGTGAGATGGTACCCAAACGGAAAACTTCCGAGGAGCAAAGGCGTTTCATCACACAAGTACAAGTGTAATAGAAATTTATAATCACAGGGTAGCCGGGTTCTCTTGCGGAGCAAGGTAGGTTTTTAGTTTGACTCTGTGGACGGTAAATATCATGAGAGACTTAAAGCATGGACTGTCGAGACAGGCATGTCGCCTTGCATGAATATTGTTTACATACGCTTTTTCTTCGTATTTTTTTGGTTAACATTTCTGTTTGTCTTGTTTCCCATACGACTGGTTTCATGGGATGTTGTAAGTTAAAGAGGAAAATACGGGATATTTTTCTCTCCAGAGCTTGGTACCTGATAAAATAGCGCAGTGCTGGTGACAGACATACTTGTGATGGCAATCCCGAGTTAGGGGGAGAGCAGCTGTAGCAGACTTTGAAAGCCTGACGCAAGGCCCTAGATGCGTGGATGTAATGCCCAGGTGCTTGCGCTGTAGCAGCAGTCGCTGGCTGGATGCGGCTCACGGTGGTGATGCTGACAGCCAGGTCGCGGTGCTGGGTTTTGTAGCGGGGCGGTCAAGCTGCAGGGTACCCTTCGCTCCTTCAGGTGATCCTGCCTGCAAACGGTTGCCTATTTAGATGTAGCGGCGTTAATTAAAACCCGTGTCTACAAATTAGTACGGACTTTATCCTTCAGACAGAGAAGGATCCATTTGTCGTGAAAGTTAAAAATACANTGTCTACAAATTAGTACGGACTTTATCCCTCAGACAAAGAAGGATCCATTTGTCGTGAAAGTTAAAAATACGTGCTAACCGTGCACACCAGATAAATCTAGCCAAGTTTTTCCTGCGTGTCACTTGCGAATGCACAACAAACCTAAGAATTTGCAGGACTTCCTTTATACAAGAGTCACCGCGCTCTCATT
>VZSC01006310.1:103771-134060 GCA_013398225.1 Steatornis caripensis | reverse complement strand
ACAGGCTGCCCAGAGAGGTTGTGGAGTCTCCTTCTCTGGAGATATTCAAAACCCGCCTGGATGCATTCCTGTGCAACCTGCTCTAGGCTAACCTGCTTTAGCAGGGGGGTTGGACTAGATGATCTCTAGAGGTCCCTTCCAACCCCTACCATTCTATGATTCTATGAAATAAAGGACTTTTAAATAAAACTTAGCAATTTAGGTTAAATGAAGCACTATCAAAAAATGAGAGCAATGCAGAGCTTCCCAGCTGAAGAGACGCCGCAGGGACTCTGTGCAGTCTTTGGGTTGAGTTCTGCAGGCTTTTCGTTGCATTCGCAGAGTTTTATAAACGGTGGTTAGGATACTCGCAGATCCTCTTTGCTCTGGTTTTGGCTTTGTCTCTTTTCTCCTTCATTCATTTCATGCAGTAAAGCCGATTCATCGGCAGTCTTTAGCAGCTGGGCCCTGGCCTGGGTCGGGTTCTTTTGGCGGGGATCGCGGAACCCCTCTCAGCCCTGCGAAAGCTGCGTGGGCGAAGGCAGGACAGGAGGCTTGGAGGAGGAACGTGTGGTGTGGNTTTGCTCTGGTTTTGGCTTTGTCTCTTTTCTCCTTCATTCATTTCATGCAGTAAAGCCGATTCATCGGCAGTCTTTAGCAGCTGGGCCCTGGCCTGGGTCGGGTTCTTTTGGCGGGGATCGCGGAACCCCTCTCAGCCCTGCGAAAGCTGCGTGGGCAAAGGCAGGACAGGAGGCTTGGAGGAGGAATGTGTGGTGTGGAAAGCTGAGAGCCCTTTGCTGTGAGGCAACGGGTTTGCTATTTCTTTATCTTTCTTCTTAGAAGGAACTCCGTGTCGTCGTCGGTGTTATCTCCCCAAGACGTGGTGGTGTTGGCATTCCTTAGATACTGTTTATCCGGTGTTGTGACAAATCCATTTTTGCCTCCAGTAAGTATTCCCTGTTCCGATTTGAGGAGTAAGGTATAAAAATTAGAGCCTGTAGCTGTGACCAGCGCCGCGGCACAGCTCCATGGAGCGCTGGAGGCTCGCAGCCGTGCGAGGCTGACGGCGGTCTGACGCTCGGTTGTACGAGGAGGATGCGCAAACACAGGATCACGCGGAGCTCAGACGAGCGGGAATCGGAACAGCAGAAATCCAGAGAGCCATTTCAATCAGCGTACGATGTCATACAGCTCGTTGTCTTCAGGCTTTCGTTCTCTGTAAGAACTTCTGAAGCAATAAGGTCTTCCGCAAGCGTTGCCTACGCGCCGGCGGCGCCCGCCTGCCCCGCCGAGGAGGGACCCCCCAGCTCCTCTGCGCTTGCTGCAGCCACAGCCCAGAGCCCTCGCGGCCGCTCTCGCCTCCTGCCACACGCGTAGGACGATTTGCAGCTGTCAGTATTCAGGATGTTTTTTCTCACAAAAGCACCTATGAAATTCTCAAGAAGTGCCTGAAGGTCTCGCTGTTAATGCAGATTTCTGCCACTTCATGACATCATAATGCCTGCTGTCATGGGAGCCAGCTCAAGAAAGAATAAAATCTAAGTATACCTGTATCTTATTAGGCATATTTTCCAGGGGGGAAAATGCCCCTTGAATCAGTTATCCAAGCTTTTCGATGCTGTATGCCTCAGTTAATTTTTAATATTCTTTTAAGTTGGTGTTAACATCCCCTTGGACACTGGAATTCATAGGGAAAGTCCTAGACTGCACCGCAGCACAGGCTCGTTATTCTGCTTGCTTAGACTCTCACAGTGCTTGAAGACACTCGTGAACTCCAGGACAGAATACGGACGCAGAATAGCAGTGCGGTCTCTGCCCCAAAGAGATACAGCTGTGCCGTGAATCAGCCGAACCCTCACACGCACACTGCAGTGAGAGCCTCAGACGTTTATGACAACCCGATGGTGGAAGAAATCCTTTTATCTTTAAGCTTGCGGAAAGTCTGTTAAAGGTGTGCAGGGTGATGTGGGGTGTTATGTGCTTTTTCAGATACTGCTGTACTCCTATGAAGAGCTCTCTTAGAGCATCTCCAAACTGAAAGTCAGTGAGATTATCAGGAAATCCATCTGCACATATAAATACTAGGACTGGAAGTCATTCGTTGGGCTTGTACAGCACCGAGAGGATTGTCGGTCTAGGTCATGGTACAGGGAAACAGCCCGGCTGGCCTCCGGAGGGGGCCAGTCCTGCTTACCAAGGTTTTGTGAACGCTGGACGCGTATGCTGATGTGCGTGCTACAAAATCGCGTCGGTGTCTCCCCCATTACAGACAGTTCTGGCAGACCACCTCAACTGTGAGCGCTTCCATCCGTCCCCTAAGGCACTTAGCTCCTGTTGCGGACATGAGGTCTCTTAGGAAGGATGCCCCGTCCCCCTGACCCACGCTTGACCGCACTTTACGTGGCAGGTGCTCGCTAGCTAGCCGCCTTGCAGAGAAACTGTGTTCACAGTTTCAGACTCTACTATTGCGTACCGTAAAGTTTCTGCCTTAGGTACATATGCTACCGTAAGGAAGAGGTTTATGCTTCCAGCTCATCAGTTAACCCCGTTGAAGGTCCTTATATGTTTTATTTTGTATTACTTTTGTCCGTTCTTTGCAGTACAGCTGGTGACAAAAATACCCTAAATATCCACTCATAAAGGTTCTCACAAGATCTTCTCATCCTTCATTAGATAAATTCTGTAAGCCTTGTGTATGTTCTTGCTTGTAATGAAACTGCTTTTTCTTGGGATTTCGATGTGCTGAGAAAATTGTTAGCAGCTGCTAGACGTTGAGCTTACTTCACTGTTTCCGCATTCAGCCTCCCGTTCTCCTGTAGGGTGAGAGATGTTCCGCATGCGTAGGTACATCAGTCTGTAACAGAGGGTTCATGAGACCGTTAGGCCTTACCCAAAAGTTACCTCAGACTTCCGTATAAATCTTTTTTCCTAAATTATAGCTCAGTGCGAGGGAAGCCAGGCTAAAAAGTCAAGATTGCTCATAGTGATGTTATTCCAACTGCGGAGGAATAGGCATTTAAAAAATGTCTCAAGCATTTTGTAGTTTATGGAGAAAGAAGAAAAGGCCAGCCAGTACTGGCTCAGATTTCCTAAAGCGATTTGAAGTGCTACCGGTGCGCATGATACCAGTGCGTGATACCAGACCTTCTGAGAAGATTAGAGCTCGTTTTGCTGAGCAGTGACGAGTTTCCTGCAGAAGCATCCCCGTTTTGCAGCCCCGAGGCAGCAGAATGGAGCTGGGTGGATACGCTCTTACAACATCGTGTCGTGTCAGAGCCATCAGGATGGACGTCCTTTCTGGTCAAGGCAAACACCGCCCTTGCCACAGGTGACTGCCTCTGAGTTGTTCCAGATGGCAGAGATGTGCAAACGTGCTTGAGGAAGAACCAGTTGCTTACGTCCACGTGAGAGAAGCTCTTTGTAGTTCACTGTCCTTGTTAGCGATGAAGCTGCGTTCTCTAAGAACAACCCCATCTGCAGACCAGTGGTTATCTCCAGTTACAACAAAAATAGCATTAGTTCAACTGCCATGTAAGGGACATGCATTATTAATTTCTTGGGTTTTAGCCATATACTTTGCAGTCTCTTGTTAGCTGCATGCGAGAGTCATTTCTGGGGTACAAACTTGCTCTAATTCAACTTGGCTTCGAAAAATATCTTGATAATTTGGAGTATGATATGCCTCCAGTGCTCAAACTTCCTCCTTGACTATCAAGTTTGTCAATTTGTCGTCTTTTCTGAAGAACTTGTTGCCTACCTTTGGTATCTCAAGTGAACTCCGTGATCTCACCCTGAGGTGTTAAGAATCGCTGAGGGCTATCAGAACTTGTGTAAATTACAGCGATGCAGACAGCATGTTGAAAAATCAATAAGTAATGAAATAGTACTGCAGTGAAGTAGCCAAGAGAGCAATGGGTGAAAAAATCCCAAGGACTCGGTTTCATTTTGTCAAAGTATAAAAGATAATGTTCTGCTGTGATGCTATAAAATCATCCCCACTGGCCAAAGAAAATTGAAATACAAAAGAGCAGCATAGAGGTGCGGGTGCGCTTCCTCCTGGGTTCCGAGTCCCCCTCCCCTTCCATCAGCGTGCGGTGGATGCTGCGGTGGAGATCTGGGCGGTTGTTTGCTTTTCTAATGAAGCAGCGGGTATGGCTTTTCTGCTTTTGCGTGCCACGGACTAATGTCAGCCCACGTCGGGTTTCATTTAAGACTCTTTCTAGTTCCCGGTAATCCTCACATCTACCCACCCTGAGTTGGTTATCTCGTACTGGCAAGCAGGGAAACACCAGCGGAACATTTGCGAGGGAAGCCCAACCCTTCGTAATGCTTTCACAATGTGCTAAACGAGACCGATCAAAGGTTTTGTGAGGTGCTTGAATTTTGTCTTCGGTGTTTGTATCGGCAGGTCCTTCTTAGCCTGAGACTACGCATTTCTGAAATCGAGTATTCCACAGTAAGGGGAGTTGCTCTGTAGGCAGGCAAACCCCCAAGCTTTAGTTTCCCATGAAGGCCGTGCCCTGTACGCCGCTGTCTATCGCACGGCAATGCCTACAGCTCTTTCCACGTCTCTGGGTTTGGCTGTGCGAGGGCGATGTCTTGTGGCTAGTGCAGCCTAGGCCCGTGCTGGCTGCTCTGCGGCTGTGGCTGCACGGGCTGTGCGGCAGCTGGCCGCCCTCGCCGCGGGAACACCGTTTCCTCCAAGCGGCAGGCAATTTCTCAGCCTCTGTAGTAACACGAAATGTCTCTGAGTCTTTTACTGTTCTTTCATTTGGGCTGAAATTGGCCAAACTGGGTGATGTGGGAAGTGCCAGGCGGGCAATCGCATTTCCGAGTTATGTCCCTAGAAAATCAGGTCCGAAAAGAGTAGGTGGTTCCAAAAGGGGAAGAAAAGCATTGAACTGAAACAAATTTTCACAAGCTGGGTGTCTCCGTGAGAGTCTCCTGTTTAAATCCACACACGATAAGATTCTCCGCAGTGAATTCTCGGTGTGGATGAGGTTTTTCCACGTGGGTATGTAAGATAGTTAAAATGTATTTAAACAAAATGAATGACTGAAATGCCACTGAATTAAATCAGCCTTGTGAAAGATAAACCGGCTGCATTCTTGTGTTAAGGGAGAGTCCCCCCACTTCAGCCTTTTATGCCTAATCAACCTGTTATCCTCGCTGTATGTCTGCCTGTGAAAAGAAACGGGTTTAAAAGGCTGTGACCTAAAAAGGCCTAAAAGCCACGTTCAAATAATGGTCCTTCACTGGTTTTCTCTTGATGCTTTTGTCTGTGCTTTTCTGCTTGCTGCCTGGAGAGGCGGGTGCTGTGTTGTCTTCTAGGGGAGACCTCTGTGAGAGGTGGGCAGAGAAACGTGGTCCTTGGCAAAGGAGGAGCGAAGATGGTTTAATCCTTAATGTGCGCGAACGATCTGTTGGATGCAGATTAGTGTTTACTGTTTAAGCAGACACAGGATTGAAAACCCCTTCTGGAAGACCGGGTGTGCGGGTGGCTCTGTTGGGGAGAGCAGGCAGTGCAGAGGGTACTGGTTCCGTTTCAGTGGTTCCAGTCACCTCTGTAGACCATCAGTGTCTGTGTTTAACCTTCCATGATTTTGTTTCATTACAGTGGTATGCAGAAAATGAACAGCCGCTATTGCCACTGCTAGAGAACGTCTTGAGTGAGATGGCAGGGAGCTTGTATGTAGTCGTTCAACAAACTCAGGTTAGGCTTTGGTGAAAAGAGCTCTATTAACTTCAGTGACTTTGGAGAGGGTCCTTTGTTCTTGTCAACGTTGTTGTGGGTTACAGGACTCAAAAGCCTCTTTTCTTGCCCATTATTAAAGCAGTGCAATGAATCACCGTGTTTGACACGGACACTTTGGAGCGTTCCAGAAACTACGGGATTGTTTGCAAGGAGGTAGCATGGAAATACTAAAAAGAGCTCAAGGAATTTAGCGGAGTAGAATATGCAGACCTCGGCAATGGAAAACCGTTCTTTACGCTTGAGGATCACACTGGTGTAAATCTAGAATATTCCATAGCGCGATCATTAGAAAAACTCAGAGGAAACATAGAGAAGCTAGTGACAGCTTTTTAGCCTTGCCGTGCTGTCAGCCGCAGCATGCAGTGCGGACACCCCCCTTGTTTCCAGGAGACCCTGAAGAGCCGTTCCTGCCCTCGGGACTGGGGGCTCCACACAGGGACGCGCAGCTTCCCTGCCTTTTGGCATCGCTCTGATACGTCATCTGCTGCCACCGCGAGCTCTGGCAAGGTCCGGCCAGTATCCCTGCCCTGTGGACATTCTGAGACATTCTGTGCTAGCGTTTCACAGCACAACTCCTTGGTAGTTACACTTCCCATTATGAAACGCTATTTTGAGCTGCTTCTACCTTTGCCAGGCATAAACCACTTGGACTGGAAATTCTCCGTGTCTGCCCCAGACTATTTTTTCCTCACCAATCAAGTAGTTGATTCCTTTAAAGAAAAATTAGTTAGGGATACATTGCTTTGTTTATATTAACCTTTTTTCCAGAAATCTCCAGCCCAGATTTCAAACTTCACATTTGGCAGTGGGTGGATTTTGCGTCAGATATTTATCTTTTGCAGTTTCTGTGAACATTTACCCACACTGTAAGCTTTAAGGAAAGCTCCAAATCCTGCACTTCTCACGTGCTCAGGAGGACGGGGTTAGATCTGAACAGACACCCACGAGGCTCCATTCGCCGTGGGCACACGTCAGCCAGATGTTGAGGTCGTCCCCCAGTTTCAGCTCCGAGCTGTTGCACGCCGTACCACGCTTAGGTGTTTGCCCTAGAGATGCTCGAAGCTCTCGAGCGCTTCTGTGGTTTTGGTGTTTCCTCTTTGGCATCTTCGCACCATGATGGAAGCTACAGAATAACACTGTGTTTGGCGTTTCTTATCCCTTCCCTGTGAGAAGGAGGCGCCTCCTATTTCAATATAACATGGGCTCCACGACAGTGTGGAGGGCCTGGCCTCGTCCGGCACTTTGCCGGGGAGAGAGAGGACCACCACCAGCTGGGGGGGCAGGGCGGGGTTAAGAGAAGATCATCAGTATCGAGACTCTTACCATCTCTGCATTGAAACAGTGGGATGATGTGGATAGCACCACCTTTTCCCAGGAAAGGAGGCTGACGAAAGCAGGAGGCTGAGCCGGCCCCATCTCCTCCAGATGCGGGTGGAGGTAGGTGGTGCTCGCCGAAGCCAGGCTAGTTGCGTGGCATGGCACGTGCTGGGCACACCGTTAATATCAGAAGTATGGGGATAATACAAATGCCCAATAACGTTGGCGTTAGGTGGTGACGCATCATGGTGACATCAGCGCGATCCACAGGTTGCCCGTCCCTAGGCTGAGCCGGCTGGGCAGTCTGTCGTTCCTGGGCTCCGAGTGACCCCTGCTGGGGCCAGCAAGAGAGGAGGAGGAAGGACCAGGGTTGTGGTGGAGGACGTCGCTGTCTGCAGGACCCCTCTTTTGTCTGCTCCAGAAGTTGGAAGTAGCGAATCAGCCTCAGAAAGGGAGAAGAAAGGATTATTTGATGGTTACGATGGTTGAATGCTGCCTTGGAAAACCGATTGTTTTCCCTTCCTTTGCCACCTTTCTTCCTTTGTGACGCTAGTTAATTCACTTCAACCTAACTTTTCACAGACTGTTACTAATTGGGTATTCTTCAATTTCTTCATGGTTCATTTGAGATGCAGGGTCTGAATTTCTGCTCACAACTACTACTGAAGACCATTTTGGACACATAAGGAGCGTTCTGAGAAAACAGTTTGTAGACCTCTCTTAATTAGGCATCCACGGTTAGAAGATACTTTTCCTTTAATCGCTATAGATCTCAGCTCTGCAGTCAGTAAAATAGAGGTAATAATAGCACCTTGTGTCACGAGGGATTTGAAGAAAAGCTTACAAGGAATTTAGTAACTTGGACGTCAGGGCAGCATTTGGATTGTATAAAGTAAATAAAGGGGGCCATGCATTGAGCGGCGAAGAAAAAATATGTATGTTTGTTCTATGTCCTGAATCAGAACTGTGGAAATGCGGGGGTGAGATACCGCGTGGCCCTCAGTTTATAACCTGTGTCATGATGCGTGTGTCTGCATTTCCAGTCTGGTCTGCTTTCATGTTCCTTTCTCTGATACGCCATTGACAGGCCGTTTTAAGTGTCTCTCTCTCCTCACACAAACGTCTCCAGCCAAACAAAGTCTTTTTCCCAAGAAACCCTTAAAATGCAATTCCTTCCATGAACCACCTGAAATTGAGTAAACCAACAGAGGAATACGGAGATTCACAAGGGAATATTTGCCACCTATTCGAATCACAGTGTCACTGGTAGTACTTCTCTTCTGGAGCTTCCCTTTTCATGAACACCTCTGTTCTATTCATCAACATTTTCCATCACCAGTATTCTTTCACACATGAAAATTTAAAATTCAGTTTGGGAGATCTTCTGTAGCAATTTAGACATTTGTTTTCTGTGAGCGTCTCTTTCAGCAAACTCAAATTGCATAAAATTTGGTGGAAAGGTAAACACAGAGAAGTGTACCACGCGGAGCGTTTTTACTGCTAAATTTGAGAGCGTTCCCGAAATTTCATAGTCGCCTGGCTGTGTGAGCAATTATATTAACACTCCTGCTACGCAGAAATAGAAAGAGCATTTCTACTTTTGTACTAAGGATTATGACAAAATAAGCGGACTGTTTCATGAGTTCGGGGAGCGCTTCTTCCTGCCACGTGCAGATGGTTCCCTTGTGTTAAAGCCAACGACAGGACTGGAGATTTAGGTTATGATTTGATGTTCGGTGTCGGAACGCTGGTTGGTCGTGTTTTGCTTCTGTTTCCACTTTTGCAAATAGCCGTTCCGCCTGGCGACGGAGGGCTGCGGGAGAACGTGAAGGGGACCGGTTCCGCCCTGCGCAGCCCGGGCTCTGGAAGCCGCTTCCACAATGACCGCGGTGGGCTTCCCTGAGACCTGCCACCCACCTTGCAGAGCGAGCTTGTGGGGCCTGGAGAGGAAAGGGAGCTAGAATGTTCATCCGGAATGGGCTTTTTACGGTTTTGAGGACAGAAAATAAAGAAGCTGAAGGAAAATCGCATTTAAAAGCTTTCTATAGCATTTTCTGCTTGGAGCCCTAAAATCTTGAAGCAGTGCCGTCAAAGCTTTTCTGAATGACTTGATGAAGGTTTTTTTTTTTGTTTTGGTTGCTGCGCTCTTGGGACTCATTGGAGTGGCAGGATTAAAATTAATTAGAGGCTGTTTGGAGGGGGCTTTGGAAGATAGCCTCGGGCTATACTTCAGTCTGGTTGTTAGAAGCAATATCATCACCGCCTCCTCTTCCAGTGAACAGACCTGCGCTGGCGCGGCTGGGGGGAGCCACAGAACATCCAACGCAGACATCAGAGCAAAGACTTCCTCCCAAAGAGATTACTTACCACAAAACCAGTGGATCTACCTGCTGACAACGCCAGAAATATGTCTTGTTTCATTTTATGGTTTCTGAAGGAGGCTGCTTTATGAAGCTCTCCAGAATCTTGATGAAATATCCATGCGAGGGTGTTAATTTTCTTCCCTTCTTGCCATGAATTATGTTGATTAGCATGTCTGGGAAGAGAGGAGAGAGAAAGCTCTGTTTCAGCAGCTGGGTTTTGTTTGTTTGGTTTGGCCTGTTTTGCAAAGAATGGGTAGACATATCGATGAGTGGAGAAAACAGCCAAACAACCATTTCCGACCCCCTCGTTAGATGGATTTTGAGTTTTCCTCAGTGAGGAGCGCCAGTTGCAGAACTGATAAAATGCTGCATCTCAAAATTTGTGCGCGGTTTTCATACAGTTTATGCATTTGCAGGCTAGTAGGTAACCCTTTATGGGTAATCTCTCTGCTGCGTGGAGTTTACTGCCCAGCTGATCAGTGTTCCTACACAGACATAGTCAGCGGAAGACAAGAACCTAAACTCTTAGGATGAATTTAACTTGCAGTCAAGTCCTACTGACTTTGTAAGAGCTGGCGTTTCGTACGCAGCTGCTGACTTTGTATTGCACCGCCGCAGAGTAAGGCAAGACAAAACCTGGCTTTCCTATGACAGTCATTAGTAAAATTAGCTAAAAATTTTCAATATTAATAGTTAACAGTGGTGGTAATTTTTATAAACTGGTAAACTAATCCTTCTAGAAGGACAGCCAAAAGTAATTTGATTTCTCCAACTCTCATATTTTTTTCTAATTTCCTTTTCCATTCCAGTAACATCACTTTTCAAAATTACTTAAATATGCAGGAAGAAATAGCAGAGTTTAGAATGTTTTTTGTACTGCGTACGCTGTGTGCCTTAGAAGAAAGTAAACAAATTCACACAAGGCTACATAATTTGGTGCAACTGTTCGCTCTGCTTAATGGATCATCCCAGAACCGGAATTATTTTTCTCTGGGCTTCGCTCTAGCAATATCTAGAAGAGCTGCATCTTCACAGCATTCTCAGAATTTTAACACCGATTTAGAAATATATTTTTGTTCGTATTTCTGATAACAGGAGCAGTAACTGTGTTGCTTTCACTCAGCTGCTTTGGATTACTGCAATGCTGATTGTGAATATTTAGTGTTAAAAAATACAAAATAACAAAACAGCTAACCTTCCGGAGGCAGGAATCGTTATCCTCAGGGTGTGATTAATGAGTCCGTAATTGAAAACTTCGTAAAAATATTGATATACAATATAAGAACAAGCAGCAAATGCTATTTAAAAATAATAAGTCTTGTGACTTATATTATGATTTACAGGTTTTCTGACTCAACATTCTAAAAATGTGGATGGCAGGCATTCAAAGTTGAATGTTCCTGGGATCATGATAGCAGAACTTAATCATTTTCCACTTTAGACTGTAATGGTGTTTTGGGGGAGTAAGTGATATCGGGGCAGAAGCATCTGCAAAGGAGAGCTACTCTACAAATTTTAAATACAGTAAGTACCCTTTCCTAAACTTCCCCAAACCAACAAACAGTTGCTTAAGGGATAAGGAACATAATTCAGGGCTACAGGGCACAGCACTTGATCCTAGAAAGAAACAGAGAAGACTTTGGAGCCTTGGTTGATGGCTAGAGCGGTAATTCTTCTCTTCCTTGGATGTGCCAGTGGAGCAGCAGCAACGGCGCTGAGGGGGACCTGTCTGCGCCAGAGCGCAAGCAGGCGCTCAGGACCCGAGCTGCGGGAACTCTTCTGTCCCCACTCCCGAGCGGGAGGCCAGCGATGGCTGGCAGCGAGATGTGGAGCCGCTCTCCGCGGGCTGCAAGGGCGACTCGGGGGTGTGAACGTACGTCGGCTTGCGGTCGCAGCGAGCTCTTACTGCAGCTCAGGAACTCTCTGAGCCGCCGTAGCTAGGTCTGTTTGGTTAATGTGAGCATAACTCTGGGCATTTCTCTGCAGTAAGATAAAAGCAAGAAGCAGAGCCAGGAAAAATACCAAGGGAGGAGTCTGGACTTGGCACAAGAAGTCCGCACAGGCTGAGCAAATCTCCGGCTTCCCGGGAGCTGGCCGGGCTGCGCTCTCCTGGCGGGTACCCTACGGCCGCCACAGCCAACGATGCTCTTTTAGCCTGTAGTGTCCTTCCGCCCGCTGCGCTCCAGGGGAGAGCACTGTTTATTTCTCTAGTTATTTTCCTTAAACAAGTCTCAGATGTTAGGAGATTTAAGTTAGACTGGCACCATGACAGAGCCTTTACATCCAGAGCCCTTCCTCCTCCCCTATCTCGCCCTCTTCCTCTCGCACGCTGAAAGCAAACAGAATTCATTATCTCATCTCAGCATTGCAGCGTTTTAAGTTCAATGTCAATAGCTAGTTAGGAAAGGGCAGGCAGGTCAGGGATTAGGACTCCGAACTGTCCTTGACGTTTCTCTGTAGGATGATCTGCTGTTTGCATCAGCCAAGTGAAAAAAAAATTCCTTCTTCTCTATCCTGGGAATGATCAGGATGGGAAAATGTCAGTTTAGGGGCTGACAGAGCTCTGATAAGAATGATATAGAAGTGGCAGAGAGAGAGAGGGAGAGAGGGACAGAGACATAAATACTGTCATCCTA
This sequence comes from Steatornis caripensis, assembly GCA_013398225.1. NCBI lineage: Eukaryota > Metazoa > Chordata > Aves > Caprimulgiformes > Steatornithidae > Steatornis > Steatornis caripensis. The sequence goes on along the minus strand of VZSC01006310.1, from coordinate 122,010 downwards.
AGTTTAAAATTTCATTTTTAAGTATATTTGCTTGTGCATGTTCTGTTTTCTTCCACTGTTTCAGTTTGTAGGCTTCTTTTTCAACCAGTTTCATTTTAAGAAAGTCTGAATCTATTTTTATTTGATTTGATTTTACAAGTTCTGGAAAGGTCATCCTGCCTGGCCTGGAAGCTGCAAATACATTCACTCCCACAGAATTACTTATAAGCACAAAAATAGTTTCCACTTTCAAAAGTATCTATACGTTCTCGGGAGTTACCGACTTGGTCTGAATTCTCAGACTTAATCTAGCAGGACAGAAACAAAGCATTTAGATGAAAATATTTTTGAAGTGTGATGACCTCTGAGCAGAAATTAAATACCTACTTTATAAAAAATGACTGTGCTAGTAATGATTTTTTTTTTTTTTTAGTTTCCATGCCCTTATTATAAATTTGATAAATTTTGAGAGAAAACTCAGCAGATTTATTATTCATGCTTGGTTCGGTGTTTCATCGAAATAATCTCACCTACCCACAAAGATAATCTTTCTATGTAAGATATGTCTTTTATTAACATCTTCTCTTCATAAAGATACTGCATTAAGATTTCTTGGCTACGTAGTTGTTTTGCTTATGAAGGACGTGATTGTTCTCAAAGCTGTGGAAAACATTTGTGTTTTAAATTGAAGAAGGGATTGTGCTGCTAGGCAAGGGGGAACGTGAGTTTCTGTAAAATAGTGTTTATTTCTTGATTTTTAGTGCACCTTTCCACACAGTTTTGTAGTTACTTGTGGGACAGCCCGAAGGAGAGGCAAAATAAATTACCTTCATTTGATTTCTTTGTAAAACCTAGTGAAGTACCAAAAGTCATCGAAATGCGGTCCCTGGGCCGTGGCAGGTTCTCCAGTGGTAGTGCGGAAAGGTTACGTTTCACTTGGGTTCAGCTTTGCCACTCATCAGTTAAATCCCAATAAAAGGCACTAGGAAGCAGTCGTTACATCTCCGTTATTTTTCCTTGCGAGCACTGGCTCTGCTATCGCTGGCGTTGCAGAATCACGGATGTGAAAAGCACCGTCACAGCGGCAGCGGAGGTAGTCTGTATGAAGCGTCTGAGTGCCCAAAGTGATACTGCTATTTAAAGTAAAGTAAAAAAAAAAAAAATTAAAAAATTTTAAAAATGAACATTTTAAACCTACGTTTGTGTCTGCTGGCATGAAATGTCACAGTACTTCAGGCTGCTGCCTCGATCAGTTGTAGGCTATTCAGCCACTGTCCGAATATCTGCCCAGGTGTTTCCAGAGCGTCACGCGCTTACCAGAAACCAGCCCGTTTTAGTTTTAGCATTGTATCTGCAGCGATGGCATTTATTCTCTCTGCCCGGTATTGAAATAAAGCAGCGTGCCCATTCTCGTCCCCTCTCTTTTTGATAATCGTTTTGCATAAATATCAAGACACAGTTTTCCTTGGAGAAACTAAATCCTCAAAAACCTAAAAATTATCAATTTTTCCAGACAGTAGTAGTTATTTTTCAAAACAATAGCTTCTACTACAGCTTGCCTACAAGACTAATTAAACTCCCAAGGTGTTTTTTCCTGTAGGGCCTAATACTGCACTGTGTAACTTTCCATAAAGCTATTGAATCAAATAAAAAATGAAGATCCTGCTGCTTACAACTGTTTTGTGAACAGTTTGTAAATCTATTCGTTACTTCATTTTTAAAATCCTAAATTGGATTTCATTGTGACCATGATCAGATTTCTCCATCTAGTATCCCGATCCCCTCCTGTCGCAGTCAGGAGAGCCGTGAGATGCGCTTCCCTGCCCACGTGCCGGCATCGTCCTGTCCCTGGATGCTGCTCGCCCGCGAGCGGCGTGCCATCACCGCGGTCTGTGACACGGTACTCCGTGCACCATCTGTTTTAGAAAACCGAGCTTCAGCAGCAGTTGCGTCGCCCAGAGAATCGGTGAGGATCAAGCCTTCGTGGCGAACCTCCCGTACGAGGAAGGTGATTACATGTCAGTGTATTTTCCTCAAACCTTTCATTTTACCTGGGAAGGCTCAACTACTGACTTTAAAGTTGCTTCTTTGCCGAGTGATAGATTCGGGGGGCTCCAGTGCCTAAATTTCCCAGCAGAATAGCATGTGATAACACGGACCCAAAGTGTTCTGAGCCCCATTTATCTTGAGAAGAAACGTCCAGTACAAATCATAACCTAGTCCATTGGTATAAACTCTTGCTAGGATAATACTGAACTCGGTCCTTCTGACGATGTCTTGTCTTTTCTTATCTTCGGTGGCTGGGGTTTCTTGGCTTTAGCGCGCTGCCGGTGCCATGTGCACTGTGCTTCCCCCCGGACACTCTCAGCCCAAAGTCACGAGGTTTTTGACAAAGCGTGAAGCTTGTGCTCCCGAAGTTCAACATGGCAAGTTTAGGGTGGCCTTTTGTGCCGACCCTTGCGGCTTCACAGGCTGACCGTTGCATAGACTGACTACCTTCACTCTTCTCTGGAAGCAGCCCCTCTGCGCACGGTGCCTGATCTGTGCAATTCCTCAGCAGCTACGCCAATACAGCCCAGCGTAGATAACCCTCTGGCTGAAGCAGGTTCGTACCTGGATTAATCAGTTGTGATGTGCGTTCCATTAACAGCCCTATCCTAGCAAAAGATTACACCTATTTTGAGATCCTGTCAAGAAAGGAATGTACTGAACTATAGTTTCTATACGTTATTAGTGTATCGGAGAAACAAACGCAAAGGGAAGCTAGCTCAGTTCGTAGATGTATCGAAATAATTTAGATCACGCATCCCGACTTTTAAAGAACTTACAAATTTCTTAATGCCTGAGGGCCTTATGATACCATCTAGCAGATTTACAGCAAAAATGCAGTGTGCTTCATGAATATCTGTCATCTTAGTCCTAAATGCAATCAGTGGGTTCTCAGTTTTTAAGCTGGAACAGGGAGCAAAAAATGCCAGTAGCTGAATAAAGAAGGAGATATGAAATGTAAATATTTGTAACGCATTATTTTATTCTACAAGATGCAGAGGCTCAGATTGATTTTTGTCATTTTAAAGCATTTGGTTACGTTCAAATTAAATACACTGATCTCCAAACTGATTCATCACAAAGAACCGTGGCTGGTCAGCCCAGAAAATACTTCTTTTTCCCAAGAAAGTCCAGCATATTCGGATCGCATTCCTGGTCTTGCTAAGCTGCTTCTACATAGATACCTGGAACCCAAACTGCAGCCAGGTGGGAGGTGGCTCCTGCTCAGTTAGGGAATACCTGGGTAACGCAGAGCCCGGCATAGCAGACTTTGTGCCCGCTTTCTCCTGTCCCAGATATATATCTGATTCTTGCCGGCCAAAATGAGCCTTTGAGATCGTCGTCAGTCCATAAATATACTCTAAATTGCCCTGAAGTAATCAAAATTATGTACAGCCTTTCTTCAGCTGTGTTTCTTAACAGTTAGGTAGCTCCAGGACTTGGGCTAAGGCTCTTAAGAAATGACTCTGTCTTTAATCTATTACTGTTGCCTCTCCTGATTCAAGAGGATGAACATTCCAACTGGTGACATAGGTGACCCCCACGGTTAGCAGAGCACACATATTTTTGGTACGTAATAGTTTAAGATTGCTCTTAGGTTTTATCTTTGCATCTGCTTTGTACAGCAGTAGGATCAGAATTGTTTCAGCCCTGGGCAGTCACACCTTCATCTTCCTGGCTCTGTCGCTCATTGCAAAGATTTTAAGGTATCGATTTACAGTCCATGCCTGTCATTTACATCTTCTGGTAGTTATGAACCTGAATTATACGGCAGTATGAAAAGTAAAAATCTAAGTTGGTTGGTCAAGCTACACATGGCACTTGAAATGTGTGAGCTGTGGTGCTTTCAGAGGGCTCAGCTCAGTCGTAGGATTGCTAATCACAAACTGATGGAGCAGCGTGTTAGGTCAACAGTATTTGATTAAAACCAGTGGTCTTCGGGCAAATCTTTGGCAGTGATGGGTATTTTAGGATGCTCAGAGCCAGGGACTGGATCTCTGATGTAATCTGGTTGTGTCGTATCAACGCACCGTGGAATTCACAAGGCGAGGGGATGTGTCTGTCGAAGGCACTGCTGCTGCAGTCTTCCCGTGTGCAATCGGTCCCGCTCTTGCCAGCGTTGGTGAAACTCCTGAAAAGCAAGGGACTGTCAGCATGGCCATGCGCTAGCACTGACAGTCCTGGTTCCGTCTGCCTCCCAGCAGCTTGGGCAGGAGATACCGGCCCAGGAAAAGTCAGCGTCCTCCAGCGAGCCTCTGGATGCCTGGGGAGCTCCGTGCAGAACCGCGCTACCAGCGTGAGTGGCAGAGGGGAGAGCGGTCCGAGCGCTTGCCCAGCGGGAGACTGGCTGGAATGGCACCCTCAGCCCCATGGGATTCAAACTCGCATGTGCCACCTCCAGGCGTGCTTCCAGCCCACGGTGCGGAAGTGATAAGCTCCTAAGGGACCTCAGGTGGGAGAGGAGATTGAACCCCCTTTCCAGCACGCTTACCACCGGGCTTTTAGGGCGGGCAGCTCCTCCGCGTTCATCTCAGAGGCAGCTTGTCATCTGTGCCCGAGGGGAAGCGTAAGAGTAACACGTGTTTTTGAGCCCTGCATACCAGCTCCCCGGTAGCACCAAGCCCGTGCCCAGAGCCCCACGTCCACGTTGGACGCAGGACGCCAGGCGTGCCTGCCCGTGGTGCCTGCGAAGGGCTGGCTTCAGCATCTCCCTGCTCAGCCTGCTGCGAAGCTTGGGGATCCTTTCCCATTTGCTGCATTCGAGACTCAGATGAGTAACTTGGCCTTGTGGATTCTTCTCCCGAAGCTCAGGGTTTAAACGCTTTTCTGGGTGTAGCCGCTACAATTTATGTGCGTGTGTTAGGCACGGGAGGGCAGAAGTGGCAGGAGAGGCGTGAGTGGGGCAGAGCTTGCCCCAGCCCACGCGACCGGTCAGCAGCAGGATCAGCAGCACTGGTCTGACCTCTCTCCTGATGAGCCTGTGACATCCCGTCAGATCACGCTGTCTCGTGGCAGTGTGTGTCTGCATCTTTCTGTACAAAGCTATTAATCCCCCCAGCTCAGACCGGCATCTCTGCTAAATTAAAAACAATCTCCCGCTGGCCTGTCTTGCCAATGCAAAACACTTTCTCTTGGGGGAGTTTCTGTTCTCGGGCTTCTCGCAGGAAAAGCTGCACCCTTCTGTACCACACCTCGCCGTGAAGTTAGCGCTGTCGTAGCCTTCTGTGCAAGATGCCCATTGCCACAGGGCACCTCTTCCTGACATCTCTTTATTCTTGTTGGTGCCCAACAAGAATAAAGTTTTACAAAGCTTTAGGCTGCGGTATCCCGGAGTAAAGCTGCGTCTCCAGCCTGGAAGAAACGATCAGGCTGCTCTTTAGTTTACGTCTCCTCTTACGAAGTTCTAACTAATGTATCTGCTTCAAAACTGCGTTTCTATCCAACGACAAACGCGTGCACTGGAAACAGTTCAGAGGAAGCTCACGTGAGTGCAGGAACAGTCATTTCTATAGACTTGAGCAAACTTCCTTTTTAAAAGCCTCGGTGTTTTTCTATAACTAGAGAGAGCGTACGGCACGTGACCAGAAACATCGGCAGCCTCGGAGGCAGATGGAGGGAGCCGGGCGCCCTGACACGGCCTGGGCAGCGGCTCAGCGCAGTAGGAAAAACACCTGCGAAATCCTTCGAAACCGATGAAATCAGAAGGGTTGCTGACATCAGCGTGCAGTTTTCAGAGAGGCTTTACAAGGATAGGGAAAAATTATAGTGCGCCCCGGCTGCTTCTGTTTTCAGAGCTAAATGCAAATGCAAGTATTACATCTTTCAGTGAAGACGTATCTCTTGCTCGGTTTACACCCGCCTGTTTTTCCAGTCTTTAAGTAGTGACAGGGCCTACATCAGAAATTTTGTTTAACGTTAAATAAGCTTGATTTTCATTCTGACATTTTAAAATTGTTTAATGTATGCTAGTTGATTACCTGATAAGCACCCCTGAAGATACAGGGGTTGTATTCTCACGTGCTCTATCTATCGACAGGTTCTGAGGTACGGATGTAGGTGCGTGCACACACACACGTATACAGTGCAGCTTTATAGCGATTTGTACGCCGCAGGTTTGCGTTAGATGGCATCACCTGACTACATGCTATCACACGGGCATTTCAGATGAGCTGGTTTGTTTTGCTAAGGGAACGTGGGGTGTAAAAGCAGAAAATAAAACCAGGGAATCATAGAATAATTTAGGCTGGAAGGGACCTCTGGAGGCCATCTGGGCCAAGCCCCTGCTCAAAGCAATTGCAAATAGATCAAGTTGCTCAAGGACTTGTCGAGTTTCTGCTCAACGCAAACGCAAACTAACACCCCGCTGTATCTTTCTGTAGTTGTATGTTGTCCAGTATGGACAACAGCAAGAAACTTCATCTGCTTGTAGCAAGCACTAAGTAAAACATCCTTACTATCACCTCAAATGTGTCATAACTCTGCCTGGGGGGAGCTAATTAAATAGATAGAAATAGTGAAATGTTACCGCACACATTCATATAGCTACATGTCACCAAACAGTGAAAATAACGAAATACGGGTAAAAAGGAAATAAAGTCTGATTTGAATGGTTCCAGCTCTGCAGACAGTGCCTCTCTGTGTTTGAACAAGTCTAAAGAAACATGAAAAGTCCTTGTGCATCCATCTACAGTTACTGAAGCTGCTGGAATTCTTTGTAACCCTTGCTCAGAACAAAGTAAAAGATTAAATATGCATTTGAGGCTGTAATTAACGCCGTACAGTTTCACTTAGTCTCCTTAGTCCACATTCTCAGATGTGTTCTAACTGGAGTCTATAATTTTAATCAAGCAGTATCTGTTTTGAGATATTGTCTTGCATTAACATCATCGTAATTCAGGCAGTCAGAGGAAGATAAGGGTTCTTCGAGGTTGGTGCCTCCCTTCCCTGGCTGATCCTGTTGATTCTCTCAGCCCGGGTCACTCGCTGGCCCTTTGTGGCCCTTTGTGCAAGCGGGGTGAAGGTCTGCCAGCGCCCGCGTGCGACGGGTAGAGTCTCTAAAGCGGTGGGAGGAAAGACCTTCTCGCCAGCCTTCTGCCTGGGAGCAGGTAACCAGGGGAATCTCTCTTGAGTCTCTGAGGAAGCTCCTGTTAAGAAAACAATGGCCACCCAGTTGTGTCTGGGCACCCCTGGCCGTATGAGCCTGTACGGCTCATCGCGTCTCTGCGGAACAGGCGTCGGACATCGAGGCTGAAGTTCAGCATTGCGGCTTCCAGACACCCCTTCCGCATTACGCATTCCCATTCCCGGTCTGTGGTTCGCCATCTCTGCAGTTGTGCTGATACAACTGTTCCTGCAGCCGCATTGTAAACCACGAGCGAGATGACCGAGGTTTAAAAAATCCTGGCCAAACAAAGCCTTCCCTTCCATCTCCAAAAATAAAGGGGTCCGTGGAAACGGCTGGACCTTCTTAAGACAGCCCTAGCAGCAGAGAAAATGGAATTACGTCTTAATAGTGGTTATGAGTTTGGGAAGACGTTACGCCGAAGTCATTGCCTTTAAATGTAATTAATGGTTATCTAGAACCTCCCAATTTCCTGTTCAAAATTGTTGGCAAATCCGTATTGTTGGATCTGTGTGACCTGCTGCTTTGTCAATCTGAATTAAACGCAGTAATGTGATTTTAAGTTTAGGGGAGAAAATTAAATAAGAAAATAAAATAAATAAGCTTTTGAAAATACCCAGTTCTTGCCACAAGGTGCGTTCCTGGAGGGAAGACTGTATGAGAGCTGAAATCCGCTCCGCATTGAAAATCCTCCCGAACTCAACAGTGTCTTTGAGCTAATACATATCATCAGCTTTGAATTTAACTTGTCATTAACTTAGACGTTAATCTCTTATTTCGCAAGGATTCCTGAAGATGTGCTAGAGTTAAGGTCTTGCTCATCTTTCTTCTGTGAAGAACCTGGACTCTTACGCCCAGTTCCCTGTTGGTTGAAGATATCTACTGATTCAAGGATAGACAACTTCTCAGTAACCTTGGGTGTCACTTCAGGTTTTATGGTATATATTGCTTTTGGGCCCCTATATCAGTTGTATTCTCTTCTTTGTATCTCATTTCAGCAAAAAAACCACCCAACCAGCCAGGACCGTTGCATGTAACTGTAAGTAAGCAGTTACTGTCTGTTGGGCTGTTGATGACTTGAAGTTGCTGGGGTCTGTGCTGGTGAAGATGGTAGGGCACTCTGAGCTGAAGGACCGTGGCTTATGGATTTCTATTTAAACCTTGCATTCCATCTTAGATCATCTTACATTGCAAGTAAAGGCTGTGTGAAAAGCAGGCGGTATTTGAAAATTGATAGTCAGCATGCCTTTTCCCATTTAGTTAAAAAAAACCATGGCCAGCGAGTCTATCTAATGGTATTTTAAAGTCAAAGGTATCAGATTTACAGAGAGTATGTTAAAATATCAAATCCTTCAAAAATTATATTGCAGATGTTTTTTGGAGCAGAGATCTGTGGGGGAGGGTGCTGAGATGTTTGTAAGGACGCCTGCCCGCTGCGGCGAGGAGCGCGCTGTCGCTGCTGCTGCCCGGCCCACGCTCCAGAAATGGGGAGAGGGGAATATTATTTCCAAGCATTTTAACTTGCTGCCTGAGAGAAACTGAGTGTCAGCGCCTGTACGCTGTGCCAGTCCCTTCCTCAGGGCTGGTGAGTTGAAGTGCTCAGAATTGGCGTGTCTGTCATCTCTCTTCCCTGGCTGGAGCCAGCACAGGTGACGAGCTAAGTGCAGTAACAGCCATCCCCAGCCCGAGCCTGTCTTCTTCCCTGGCTAGCTCTGTCCTCGTCATTTCTTCCCTGGCCTTGGTCTCTACCTGCTGACTGTCCACGTACGCCCTTTGCTACATCTCCCTTTTCCTTTCAAACCTGATCTTGGACCTCACCTATTTCCCTCAAGACTCCATCACTCCGGCTTCCCCAGGAGCCTCGCAGCGGTCTGCCCGGCTGCGGGCAGGCTCTCGGGGCAGGCTCTCGGAGCAGGCTTTAGGGCATGGAAAGCGATTCAAAGTCACTAGAATGAAATTACTTCTTGCAGACTTTTAGGCACGCTATATTGCGCTGCACTTTTCTCGGGGCTCCTCTACGTAAGGGTGTCCAGAGAGCAGCCCAGCACTGTCTGTCGCTGAGCCAACCCGATGAAGCTTTGAGATCCGAGGTTCCATGCCATCCAACTAACAAGTCATATGGGGAGCAACCTGCAGCTTCAGACTGTGAGTTCGGACTATCCAATGTCCTCTCTTCAAGTCGCTTATTCCCCAGTCATTGCATGCAATGGTTTTTTCTACTGTGCGTGTTTACATGGAGGTATTTGCTTTTCTTTTTAAACTATTTCCATAGTCATATCAGGTAAACGGAAGTATATTGTAGAAACATTTTTGTTTTACTGTGTCGTCTTAGCCCTTAGCCCAGAATGAGATCTCTGGGTTGAGTTCTGGTGCGTTAGACACCAGTTTTCACCAAGACCCTCTCAAGGCCAAGCACTACAGTTGAATTGTTTCAGTCCTAAAGAGACTAAAGCACCTTGGGGTTCAGGCAGAGAGCAAGAGCAGCCGGGGTGTAAGGCGAGGGATGACCAGGTGGTTTCCTATCAGACGCACTGCAGCCAATGCTGTAGAAGACGCTGTAAACCCAGTCTTGCACATATGCTTAACTCACAGCATGCCAACGATGTGCTGTGCGGGGACGCCCCATGCGTTGCACTAAGGCAATCGCATCCTCAGCAAGGGGCCTGGAGAACATCACGCTACTGCTAGCGCAGCAGAACGGGAGAGTAGACACCAGGCTGCCAACAGCCCGTCCGCACCGTCAAACTGCTGCTGTCGTGGTTTCCCTGTTAAACAAAACGGAGCCTTTCGCACCCCTGCCGTGAATAGGGAACCTTCGCAGAAAATCCAGGTGCTGTGTGGTTGATTCGATTTGTCGTTGTTCTTTCTAGCGCTGAAGCAGTTCTCCAGTGAAAAATCAGATGCCCCTGTGCAGGCAAACGTGTAGATATAGAAGTTTATATTTAGCGGTTTTGTTATTTTTTCTGCTGTAGTATGCAAACCGTGGCTGACGACCTCTTGGCATATTAGGGATGACGATTTTTACTCTGAATCAAAATGAATAGCGTGTAAGCAAAGAGCAGTAGTGGGATTACATGACATGAATGCAAAAGAAAATCACGAAGGAAAAAAACTTATACATGTATAAGCAAGCAAACAAAGAGAAGGAAGTGCATGTGATACATGACCACCTCAAGTTTAGTCTATCTTTTTTTAAATTAAAACCGTTGTGCAAATTGGTATGAAAGAACCTTTCTTCAAAAAAAGAAACAAACCGTAGTTAGTCTTTGGACTTTCAAAAACAAAACGAAACCGAAATAAACCCAAACAAAACCACCCAGTGACTGAAATATTGTAGAAAACAATCTCTGCTTAGGCAGCTCCAGACCCCGTGCCGTGCGGGTCTCACGTAGCATGTCCAGCTAGCTACCAGAAGTTTTCACACGTTATTGCCCTTTCTGTTTTGGTACCTGTCACACATCTCTGATAGGCTTGCAGGAGCGGGAGAACACGCATTTTCCAGGACAAGGAATCCAAACTTAAAAGTGTGTGTGCTCAAGCCAGATGTCCACAGTTTATACCCCGCTGGCCGCTTGCCCGCCGGCGGCAGGCGCGCGCAGGCTCACGAGGCGACCGCACCGCACCATTTCGCCCAGCACGTGCCGCTCGACGCTGCTCTCTGTGCTGCAGTGGGGGTGGAACGCCGCCGTTTCCATCTGTTGTCTTGCGTCCTCCATTGGAGCCAGGGTCTTCCGTGAGGAATGACGCTTGGCTTTTTATATCTGATCTTCCTCCTGCAACCTCACGTTTCTTTCTGCTCCGCACGCGTTTCCAGGCCCAAAAGCAAAATGAACCTCTGGTACATTTCAGACCTGAGGCTGCCTGGGATTTCGCCAGGTGCTCATCCCTCCGCACTGCGCTCTGAAGTGGAGGGGCCTCCCCAGTTCAGATGCAGTCTGCTGCAGAACAGTAGTCAAACAAAAGTCTCTCGGGATGCTGTCTAAGATCCCTATTAGGCTCTTCTCTATCTGGGAATATTCCAGCCTTGGGAGGGAAGCAGCGATGATCTTTGAGGTGCTATCTAGTGAAAGCTCCATCAAAGGAAGGAGAGACATAATGGTGCTGGGAAAGGGAGCGGGAGCTTCAAACACTTCGTTAGGTGTCAGCGAGTAACGTCTCATCCAGGTGTAGTCTTTGGAGAAAAATGAAATAATCTGCAAACAGCTTGGGTAACGGGTAAAAATGTTAAAGCTACACGGTTAATGTGACAAAACAAGACTGGATGCTGCAAGTCGTGGCACGCCGTGGCTTCCAGGAAACACAGCCCTGGAGAAGTACAAGAGGCCTTTAGTTTGAGGTAATGAGGTGCATCTAATTACGTTTAAGAAAGAACAGCAAGAACTACTTAGGAATACACTACCCCCCCTTTTTTTTTTTTTCACCGGGGCCAGGCAGAATCCCAGTCCTGAGACACTGTTATTTTATAAAGGGTGAGGATTTCAGAGAACATCACAGAAAACAAGGTTATTTTCCCATAACTGTGGAAAAAAAAAAAAAGGCAAAGACTTTCTTGTCTGTTCTCTTCTTCCTCCCAATAACTCCCATTAGGGGAGGGGAAAAAAAAACACAACAAAAAACAACCAGGCCAAAATAAGCCCGGCCGTCATGAGAAATGAAGGCTGTCAGAATGACATCTGACACCGTCGGGCCACAGCTGAAGAACAAGGGAAAAGTTTTCGGACGACTGTCACTGACCCATAGTCCCTCGCTCCTAACCTTGCTCTCCAACATATGTTTCTCATTTCCTTGCTTATAGCTGGTCCAAGCTAATGATATGTGTTTTGGCAGCCATCCCATGCTTGGCATAGTGCCTGCCTTGTTCTCATTGTCTCCGCTACTTACAGAAACCCCTTTCTCCGTCTTTCTCTCTCTCAGAAAATCAGCTTTGTACAACACCAAGTATGCAAAGCAGCTCTCGCTGCCAGAGCTACCATCTCCAAGGCTCCTCCACCGTGCGTCCCCCGTCCCTGCCACCGCTGGCCAGACACGCTGGCAGAAACACAGGGAGCCTGCCGAGGAGCGGGAGTTGAGCTAGGGTGGAAACAGTGGAAAATCAAACATATTGGCCCATTAAAGCCTTGCTAAAAATACGGAGAGCAGAGCTATTCTGAGGGACGGTGGCATGGGAAAGCTCTGCCTGGAATCCTGGGTCCCTTTGAGCAGACAGGGCTCTCTGGCAGACGTGGGAAGGGGAATTTGCTCCAGCCCCGAGGGGAAGAGGGCACCACGCTTGGCAGATGCCTGAACGTCACTGAACGGGGGCCGGGAGATGCCAGGACGGTTCGTTTTCTTTCTGCAAACAGTAATAGTTGTGGATGAGCACAGGGAGCGTGTTCTGCAGGTCACGGTGCTGCTCTGGGCGCCGGCAGCCCAGGCTCGCGTTCCCAGGTCAGCCACGGCCGTTCTGCGGGACTTGGACCAAACCTAGGCGTCAGTTTAGGCTGTGCCTGCATACCTCCCTCCTGAAAGTATTGCTGGTCCTGGTGCACAGGACAGCGCTGCGGGGTGCTAGCTGCTGTGGCTTCAGAGAGCTCAGCCACGATTCCATCTTGACACAGTGGGGTTTGCCATTCAGCTTTGTGTTGGCATGGGGCAGCGTGGACCGAAAAGAAAAGGCCGCTGCTTCTTCACGAGGCATAAATGACCAAAAACGCCACGAGAAACAGGGCAAGCGGTAGTAGCGAGCAGTAACCCCAGGCTACGAAACGGCTTTGCTCCAAAGGGATTTTGATGAATCTTGGTGTTTTCTTCTTATAATCTTCCCCATACCAAATAATATAATTTACGTTTTAGTCTGGTCAGTGTTTCAGCCAGCCTAGATAAAACTGTGGGTTTTATAGAAACTCTGCAACTTCTCGAACAGCACACGCTGTGTTGTAAGATACAGAAATATGTGATTGTATTATATATATTTATATACCAAAGGCTCAAAACCAGTTTGTCCTCCACAATCCTGCTGCCACTAGGAGATATATATAGATATATAAAGAAAATACGTAAATATATTCTCAGTGTCCAAACTAATCTTATTTTTTAGTAGCAGAGGAAGCGTAACGGTGGTGGTGTAAAATCCAACGCATGGTGCTCAGGTTAAATTGTATAGTGAGCGTTCCTTAGGATTCTGCACCCGATCTGACGGTTCTTAGGCTGTTGTCACCTTTCTTCTATCCAGGGCAGGGTGAAGGACTCACACTAACTCCGATAAATCATCAGGAATTAATCTCTGGCAACAAGAAAGTCGTGCCATCTTTTTAAAGATACAGAGCCAATTAACTCCAGCAGCAGTCACTCCGCCGAATTTGTTGCAAACTATTTATTTTCATTTTTGAAATAGGGAACAATAGAATTTCAGCAGTTAACTCGTACTCAGCATGATGAAAGCGGAACTTAAATTTTTCCTTCTTTCCTCCTCTCTTTTCTGACACTGTCATCCACTTTAGTGTCTGCTCTTTTAGAGCCTGGTCCAGTGTCACTGAAGTTAATAGGAGATTTTCCATTCTCATTGTATGAGAGCAGGAGCAGGCCATTACCAGGGCTCATAACCTCCTCGCCACATTCAGCTATTTCCTCTTTGTTCCTGCTCCTTCTATCAAGGTCATTGCTGAACACTTTTTATTCTTTCCCTGCACTATCTACAGAAACCATTTCTTACACAGAAACTTTACTCCGCGTTCTATGATCTCAGGTGCCGACTGCTGTGACCTCTGCGTTTCTAGCCTTCCTGGTTATCGTGGTGTAATTTAGGCGAGAAGGGACCTCTGGGGGTCACCGTGTCCAAACCCCCGCTGAAAGCAAGGCCAACAGAAATCAAGTTGCTGAGGGCCTTCTCCAGTCAGGCGTTAAAAATCTCTGCAACCTCTCTGGACACCTGTTCCATTTCTGGACTACTTTCATGAACCATTTTTTTGAGTATCTACTCAGAATTTTCCTTGTTCAGACTTCGGCCCACTGCCGCTCACCCCTGTGAGGAGCCTGGCTCCATCCTTCTGCCGCACAGCCCTGTTTCTCAGGCTGTCCGTCTAACCTCCTCCATCCCGCCCGCCGTTCCAGGTCGGTGCTGTGGATTTTGATTCCTTTCAGAAGCGTGCTCTGAGCCTCTGCTGGCTACACATCCCGGTGCCCAGGATTGCGGCCCAGGGAGCCAGCTAGGGCCAGCGTGCGGCTTGCCCGGAGAGCCACGGGTCCCTGCCCGCAGGGTGCCGGCGATCAGCTGAGGGTATTCACACACGCCAGGGCTCCGGCTGCGGCCAGGGGCTCTGGGACCCCGTCGCGGATCCAGCTCTTCTGGCAGCGCTGCCGAGCAGCGTCACTGCGAGGGCAGGCTGCAGACCACGCCGGTGGCCACCGCGCAGCTGGATCCATGCTCGGAGGCTGTGGGGGTCTGTGCTTGCTCCACGGGCGGGCTCCTCTGCCCACGCACAGCCCGTCGGTGAGGACAGGACGGCGTCCGAACCCGGCCGTGCCTGTCCCACACAGGGTCTCGAGCGGTTCCCGCCTCCCGGCTCAGGACCGTCCCGCGCCGCTGGCCAGCAGACACTGCTGCCGGGGTCTCGCCTGTGCTGCGCTCGGTGCTCGGTGCCTCCCCAGCCCACCTGCCCTGCCCCTGCCCTCTCGCGGGAGGACCCACCTCCGCCTGCCAGCACGTCCTCGAGGACGCTGGCCTCGTGTCAGAGGCCGCCGCAGCACGCGCAACCTGCACCTCCCGCCAGCAGCTCTGTCTTGCTGTCCCCTTAGCCAAACATTTTCAGCTTCCCATGAACGCTGGGTTATGGTTAGAGGTTCCCCAAGGCAAAGCGTTGCCTTTTCCGCCTGCCCGCAGAGCATCGTGCACACCTAAGGAGTTATGTAAATAAATGTAATGTGTTCGTATGTGGGGCACAGATGCTAATCTAATATCCGATGTCAGCAGACATTTCCATGTAGATGGAAAGGTTGAGAACACCAACTTTCAAGAACAGCTGTGCAGGGTTGGCCAGAGGACGCCCCAGCCCAGCCTCTGCTCTCAGCAGCAGCCAACACTGGGTGCTTTTGGGGAAAATGGTCCTTGCCCGGTGTCTCTGTGCTGCAGTCTGTGGCGTAGGGATGCTGTGAGCCAGAGATCAGAGCCACATCTTCGCACTTAGAAGTCCTCAAATTTGCCTTTGTGCCGTGCCGACCGGTTTCCGTGTGGGACTTAAAGCGTCTCTACATCTTCTTCACTCCGTCCTTATCTGTCCCCAGTACACCTGTGCCTGAATGTAAATCCAGAGCCGCTCGTCAGGTTAGGGGTGTGCTTCTTCAGGGGCTCTGGGGACTACAGAGACAGGAAACTTCCGTTTTGGGGGCCCGTGGTTTCTAGAAAGAAGAAAGAAGTATCCGGATATTTTTAAGGCATAGAATGAGAGACAAGGGCAGGAAGACACACGCTATCTCTCAGAGCATCACTTGTAAGTGGGCTGTTAGGGGACAGCTTGACAAGAACCTGCAGGGAAGTGCGCTGTAGCAGGGCACGCGGGTACCAGGAGCCAGAGCTCCTCTCCAGTAATGCCATCTTCATTTCCGTGTGCGCTCATAGGAAACAGCAGTTGACCAGCGTCTGTTGTGAAGGAGGATCACTCACTGGACATTCAGGTGGGGAAAAAAGAAAATGAAAACATTATTTGGAGCTTTTAAATCAGACTTTGTTCCTCTGTAAGAAAAATAACTGAGCTTTAACTCAGCTTTGAAGCTCAGTGCAGGAATATCTGTGAGATTCTGGTTTGCCTTATGGGACGTCAGATTGCAAGGTCACTGCTGGTCTTCAAACCCGGAGCACAGATTTTTGTGTCATGCCTTTTGGAGCTGCAGCGGTCGCAATGCAACCTGAAGACGTCTGGTGGCTGACGGTGGGACAGCCTTTTCCCTGCTCTGGAGGGAGAGCTTCCCGGTGGAGGTCTTGGGTTGTGCCATCCATCTCCTGGTCAGGAGACCTGCTTGGTCTCCGCCGCGACCCACGGCAGAGCGGTCTCCGCTGCCTCGGTCATAGGGAAATCCTCAGCTTCTTCCAGCAAAGTTTCGTGTCGTCTAAAACTGTGGGGCATCAAAGAGGGAGGGGTGCAAGGAGGTATCAGTGTCTCTCCTTTGTAATGATGTGACTTCATTGCTAAGAGGACGGTGAGTTTGTTGGGCAAGGCTTGGCCGGGTTTGCGTACAAGAGCGCTACTCTTGGTGTGAGGCTTCTGTCGGAGCGCGGCGGCTGGGCCGCTGCTGTGGGGGGACGTGGGGCTCCAGCGCGGGCAGGAGAGCTGGTGTTTTAATGGTTAAAATATCACCACGTTTCACTCGTCTTGGGTTTCTCATAAACATTCAGCAAAGCACTTTCATTCAATCACACATATTAACTACTTAAGTTCCCCTCTCCAAGGATGTGGATTGTTATTTTATGCCAAATGTGCTGTAATTAAGTTTGACATAAGCACACGGATTAAATATGTGGTTTGGTGGGCAAATGGGAGATGGCTTTTTCTTCTGGCCATATGGAGACCACAGCCAAATGACGTGAGGCGGGGGCAGATAATTCTTTACTCTTTATTTTGTTATTCAGTGTTGTCTCTTTTATTAAAATCGCAGAGGTTAATCAGCTTGCACCAAGAACACTGGCATTCATTTAATCACTTTAGAAGAAAGCTAACAGCAAGCATCACTCTGGCTTGAGTTGTGTGCTCCCTATGACGTGTGTGTATACGTATACATATACATATAGGATTTTTAGGGTAGAAGTGTTAGAGACAGCATATACTGGATAATAATAGATGGGTACTGAATTATCCCTGAAGTTTTTCCTGAGATGGACCACGTTGTTTTCGTGAAACCCTAGTGAGAAAGTTGTGCCTTTCAGTGTTACTTATTGTGCGCTTTATCATTCGCTTGTTGTAAGTTGTTTTGCAATGATAAAGGGACCTCAGTTGAGAGCCTTTATGTTGTTATTATTATTGTTGTTGTTATTATTATTATTATTATTAATTGTTACTACATCCTACTTTTATGCCAATAGCATCTAAATCAGGCTATGGTTGTCATAGTGCCCGCTGCTAAGCTCATGAGAAAATGCAATACTTATTCCATAAATATTACTATCCAATTTAAGGCCAAATAAAAACAGTAAAAGACATGGAGATAGGGAGATGAGGAAGACGAAGATCACATCCTCATGATCGATGGGCACAGGAGATGGTAGTTCCAAATGAAATGCTACATTTTAAATGCCATAGGAAAACATTAACTTTCCGCATTCCTTAGCACACCCCTCCTTTCCTGTGAAAGTTGCCTGTAGATCCAGTTATTATTTGTGTATTAATTTATTGAATATTTATTCCTTTTCCTAATTCTCTGTCCGTTCAGCAGCTTTGTGGTCTCTCATTTCAGTTCCTGAATTCTGCCGTCTGGTATAACATCTTACACTTCTCTGTTTAGAAACCAACCTTCTGGTCAACAGATCAGGTATTCGTAATTCTGGGTGTCCAGCTTGAAATGCTGCGAGGGGACTTGGTTTTCAGACAGTCTTTGTTACCTAGCGGCGAAAGCGGCTGTGTCTTAGGGAAGGACCTAGCCTCGTGCTAGATAACTGAACGTGAGCGTGGTAGCGATGTGTTTGTAAGAGCTAACGAGGTTCTTGGCTGCGTACCAAATGGGCATCACAAAGTGTATTACAGTGCTTGCGTCGAGGACACGGGTGGCGGTGGGGCCGTGGGGGCAGTGGGTGCACACGATGGTGCCCCCAGCTGCTGCGCAGAGACCTGGGTGCCGTGACGCCAAAGATGCAAATTTCACCTTGCCGCCTGCTGATAATTGTTCTTTGATCGGGTCGGATAACCTGTCTGTGACAGCAGCAACAGAAACAAGCAAAATGTGCCTTGAATTCAGGGGCTTTGCAAGGGGCGAGCCCGCAGGTTCTAACGGCAGAAGAGTTATCCGGGGATCTAGGAAAGCTTCTTATTCCCAAGTGAAAAGAATCACTAAAGTTTCAGATGACCAGTTTGGTTGCTTGTCCTGGCATTTTGGGGGGAGGGCAGTGTTGGGGGGGGGTGTTTTT